>LPNX011124933.1:64015-135275 GCA_001517045.1 Pseudotsuga menziesii
ACTCAAAAAGGTGTGTTTTTATGTTTTAATGTTGAGAAACAGATGCGCGACTATGAAGGAGAGCAACCCGCGCATGATACACAATTTTACACAAGAGCAAACCGCGAATATATGCATGCGCGACTTGCAAAACACAAGAGTCACGCATGATGCGCGGGTTGCACATAAGGAGAGTCGCGCATACACAAAAAATGCATTTTAAGGTATTTCTGGGCATTTTCAGACTTTGGTGTCTTCTAGAAAGTTTTAGCTAACTGAAATACCTTTCCAACGGAACAGAAATGAGGTCAAACGGAGTTACAGAAATCAAGATATGGGTCCTCCAATATAGGTGTTTTTTTAGTGACTTTCAATGACTTTCATGAAACAATGGGAAAGTGGTCACAGGCAGAGATAAAGGAAAAAATGTATTCCATAATAAGCCAAGCTATAGTATTCTAGGAAAACCTCAATCCATAAGTGTCCTTTTGCGCACCGACATAAGGAAATTCGGCACTCGGACGGAGAGGTGCCATTCTGGTGTATAACACATCCCAAAAATCGAAAGATTTTAAAAAAATACTGTACTTAGAGGATATTCTAATGAAGGATGCATAGGATGAACAACAAGTGGAAATGCAGGAACTTCCTCCGCCACATCCTAACATTGAATAAGTTTCTCTACAAGACAAGATTGCAGAATATGCACAAAACCTGGGTAATTGTCGAGTTATCCCTCATATTTGTTAAGTGCACAACGATATCATTATGCTCCTAATTGAATAAACCAAACATAATATCATCTAGAATAGAATATTCCACCAAGGGGTAGAAACTTAGATGAGGGACCACTCAGTATAGTTAGTTTCAAGTGACCTACACCTACAATATTTAACCTCAAGTGACATAATTCTAGACTATACATCATTTTTTGCACAATAGTTGTTCAAGCACAATCGAAGCACAACAACAAGGGCAAAGCATTGTCTAGTTCACGCTGAGACAAAACATTTCAAACTCAAGAAAGCTTATGAAAATGTCTACATTCAGCTAATGGATTCCCTTGGATTGAACATGGAAGAACAATGGGGAATAATTAATGCAAAAAAAAATCACAACTCTTTGTGACCAAATGCATACAATGTGGCCACACATTTGGTAACACTTAACATCTTCCCTAGAATAAAATTTTGTGACCACACCAAACGAAAAGATTCAGTTATTCTATATATCGTGGTAGGAAATCAAGATGGAATCAATAAAGATACAACAATAAGTTCTTTGGAACTTGAATTAGCGAAATGAATAACAAGTACACGTGATGGACTAAATTATAGAAGTCACTATAGAAATCAGAACTATCCACAACTGGTTACAACAAACAACCCAACATATTCAGGACCTCTTCACAACACTTAATGATTGAGTCAACATTATAGAAAAAATAAAAGATGGGTATATGTTTTGCAAGAAAAAATTAAGCAATTGAATCTCAACTCCTAAAACAGAACTAATCCTCTTGATCATGATTGCAAGTTCCAAGAAGCACAATAAGTTAATGATGCGTTGGCCACAGAATATGACAAATTCTATGGCACTAAGAAGACTCGATGCAAACTCAAGTCTATGGCCTAAGTTGCATATACCGATCTACATTACTCAGACCGATTTTTTGATACATAGAATCAAAAGATGCAGTAGAAAAATCTCACCCTCCTAGATACGAGAAAGATCAAATTTTTTTGCTAGTTCCAACATTTTACTTGGAAAATGGAGGATTAAGTTGGAAGCATTCGATAATATAAGACAACATGAATTTGTAGACATACCAGAGTTATATCCTTCGCTTGAAGAGCCCGCACCATATGATGTAAAAGGTTTAATATCACAACCAAGTTGACTCAAGGGTGAATCGATAGTTGTGGTTGGGGTCTCTTTCCTCCTTCGTTTTTGGAAAGGACCGTAAATGGTAGAAAAAAGTGCGATGTAAAGGAGTGGTAGTTACAATTTACCCTAACGAACGCAACAGTTTTGGACCTGCCCCACAAGTATATTATAAAGAAGCACGAGGCAAGTGGAAGGAAGAAGAGAGACAAAATAATGGAAGATAAAGAAAGAGAGAGATAGAAGAGAAGAAAGATGTAGATCGAAGACCGAGCCACAATAGAGAGATAGTAAATTCTAGTTTTATATTTGGGATTTTGGGTGATGTAATATGGTTATGGGTTCTTTGTTCTATGTGATGCTGCAATGGGTAATTTCATGGAAAATTTAAGGCCATAGGGCCTTGGACCTGATTTGTAATGAAATATATCAGTAATGAAATGAATTAATTTTGGCCCCCCTTAATATTCTGTGTATGGATGATTATTTTTATTGTCTAAATGGATAGATTGCATCTCTATTTCTTGTTTTCATGGTATGGTTAATGAATCTCTATTTAAATATAAGCATAACAATGAATTTCCTTGTGATATGAGGAATATTAAAATTCACAAACTTATCCTTATATTTAGCACTACTCATCACACACAGGTCTTGGTTGTGCTTCGAGTGCGACGTTCTCCTTTAGGGGATTGAAAATTCCAACACAATAGGATACAACAATTCCCTTGTTGGTCTATTCACAAGAACCCGATCTCTAATTTTTCTCTAATAACAATTATTTATAATGTGGAATATATGTCATACAATTCTTTGTATGGAGAAATGACGTTGTTTACATCTATTCATGTTTTTATGGCTACATAGTTATTTATAATTGCAATTTGTAAATATATTAAGCAATACAATTTAGTTTCACAATTATTTATGATTGTCAGTACATGAAACAAATTAATTGAATTTTTGTTCAATAATTCATCAGGAGCTCAGTTATCTATAATCAAATATATCGGTCGTCGATTGGTAATGGGTACAAACATGTACCCATCATAAAATTTATTAGTCTAGGCCAAAGATGACTTTGTTGAAGGTTTAAAAGTTGATAATTTGATTAAGAATATTGCCAATTTTGTTGGTATCTAACCTAGTAAGCACTATATTTTTCTATTGTTTGTTTTAATGTTGGAATGGTCATATTGAGAAGTTATAGTGAAGACTACTATGTGATTTAAAAATTACCTCGGCATTTCTACAAACCTTGTTTATCTAGTTGCAAATTGGTGAATCACTAACATTGACATTTCTTTGCAAATTAGAATGTGTAGTAGTTTCCAATATTTTATGCTATTTTTTATAATACCACCCCTATATTGATACTGAATACATAGAAAAAATATGAGATAGTTAAACAATTGTAGGAAAACAAACACATTTGTGGCATGACCAGTGATGGTGTTAATGTTGCACCGAAACTTAAGAAGGAAGATATTGGAATTGTTGTTGTAAATGCAATGGATGCAACCCAAATTGCATCTGGTGTCGTTCTCATAGAGATATTATTAAGTGTTATCATTGGTGTTTATTTAACAAGATGTGTAATCTTTTAAGAATCAAGAATTACACTGTAAGTAGTTTAACTTGCACTCAGTTTTTGAATCAAGTTCCCTATTTTATTACTACCATTCTAGAATCCATGTTATGCTTGTGCTAAATATATGAAATAATATTTGTTTCTTTGATTATGGAGAGTGTTGTTTTTGTTTTTTCAAATTTTTTATTTTCCACCCCACCAATTATTGGTTATGTGTCTTGCTTTGTGTTGACGACCCGGTTTGTAGGTTGCTGGATAAAAATATAAGGAAATCAATAGAAGGAAAAATTCCAACCAGAAAGGATTTGAATCAATCCCACACAGAGATGATCCTAGCCCTGAGTTGTTTGGGATGAATAATTCCTATGGATATAAGGCCTCCACTGGAACAAGGGTTTGTCAGATAAAGTGTGATCTACTTATAAGGAAAGACTCAAAGTAACCACTTCCTAATAAATATCTGTTTAAGAACACTTAAACAGGGTGAAACATGGACTTGAAATTGGATAATTTTCAAAACATGAAAAGTGAAAGGATCCGAGTGCTCAACATACAAACATGTAGGTTAAGATTAGTTCCCTAAACCAACTTCAAATAAATCTTAAACAAAATATTGCAAAGGTTTATCTAAAGATTGAAAATATATAATGTATCCAAGAGGCAATACCAATTAACAAATTAGTACCAGAGATTAATTACTAGTCATGAACAGTAGAATAGATCACATAAATCAAACAAAAACATCCGTTCAACATATATGCAACACTTCAACATGTAATGAAAAATAAAGACATGGATCAACACGTTAACATATACCACTAATAGTCAACAAGCCAATAAATGTAGAAGAATGACTATAATTCGTTAAATACATTTAACAAATAACCATGAAACAAATCATGAAATGACTGCAATTTTATTAACTTGTAAAACATTACACAGTATAAAAATCACAAATTTTCCTGAAATGTAACTTGGTAGTCTATCCTTTGATGTGGTCCTAGGATTAATATCCAAAACATTCCCCCCTCCACTTGGGAAAAAATTCTCTTTAAATAATATTAGAAAGTATTACAAAAAAGGAAAACTTCCGAAGATGTGGGATTACAAAATCAAGTAGTTTAGGGTTGGCCAAGGGAAGAACGCCACTTGGCATCTAAGTCCATCAGAAAATCAATGTCCTAATATTTAACTTGCTCAAGGTGTACTTCTGATCTCAATATTTGGGATGTGATCTCCCTCTTTTTGAAATTCTTCCATTCCCTAAGATACACCTCTACCCTTACCATTGCAGAATTAGGTGTCTCAATCCAGCTCGTAATATCTTGCAAAGTAAGCTGGGTCACACCCTATATTTTCTCCTTTGCTATAGCAGAGGATCGCTCAACCTCTTCTAATTTTAGTTTGGGGGAAACTTCCTAGTTGATTGGACCTAGCAATGAAAAACCCCAGGAAACCAAGCAAAACACCAGAAGCTATCCACCTACGCTTGCATGCCACATGTACATCTTGGATAATGGATTCTACAGCATCACATATGCCTTCCAAAGTTCTGATGGTGACTTCAATTTTCTTAGCTCCAAGTTTGTCCAAGATTGTAAAATCATTTGGTTTGTCTTTGATATGTGTTTTCCAACCTATCACATCCTCAAATGCCTTAATTGCTGTAGTTTTTTTAGTATGGTGATCCCACAGGACCTTTGACTATTCTTCAAATGCTTTGTACAATTCCTGCATTTCACCAAATCCTGTATACAAACTGATCATAACATGATAATATTGAGCATTGACCCTACAATCCAACTGTTTAAATTCTTCAGATGTTAATGTGGAAAATGATGAGGAAACTAAAGATAAAAAAATCTGATTAGCTTGTTTTGGATTTAGGAGCTCTGATTTCTCAAGCTAATGCTTGAGATGATCAATTTTCTTATGCAATTTTGCATGTTTATCTTCGTGCTCTTGTTTGAGGAGTTGAATCTCCTTCTGATGACGTGCCTCAGCTGATTCCAGATCCTTTTTAGATTTATACAGTTCTTGTTCCTTTTCGAAGAGGCCTTTATTCAGTCATGACACTGAATCATAATTTTCTCCTGCAAAAGCTCCCATGGCAGCTACTGTATCCAATGCTCCTGGTTTAGCATTAGGGGCATCAGTTCTCCAGACAACTTGATTAAGGGTAGGCACTTGTTTGAGAGTGTGTTCCTTTGTCCTCTTCACTATATTTTTTCATTATTGCCTTGTCTTTTTTTCTCCAAAAATATTTCCCTAAGGAAATAACAACATCCTCTCCATAATCTACCATCTCCTCTAAAGCTGAAAAGGTTTCCTTTTGAGGGGTGGTTGATGGCTCAGGTTGTTCTTGAGAGGCTGGTATTTATATAATAATGGGATAAATGTACAAGGGGGGGGGGGGGGGGGGGGGGGTAGGGAGAATAGATATAAGGGAAGAGTAAGTGGTGGGAATAGGGATATCGACTTGTGAAGAAGGGATTGTAGAGGTGGAAGGGACTTCTACTTGGGAAAATGGAATATGCGAAGATGTGGGGGATTATGGGGTGTGTGGGGAGTTGATGAAACAAGTGGAGAATAAGGGGGGGTTGGGATGGGAACTTATGTTAATACTAATGGGTCTCTATAGGTGTCCTCAAGAATAGTTTTTAAATCCAAATGAGAAAACGAATACTGGGGAAATAAATAATCAAACCGACCTATTGAAAACTATGCATAAGGGATAGAATATTTCATGGAGATGAGGATGTTAACTGGGCATGAGGGACTCCCAAATTCTTCCTCCAGGTCATTGTGAATTTCATGTATCTCAATTTCAAGCTAAGGTGGAAGTTTAACCTGTTGGACAGGAGGGACTGGCAGAGGCACTTGTTCATTAAAGGAAATTTCAACTCAAAATGGGCCTTTTAACTTTAATTCAAATTCCATGTCATCATGTGTTAGCCAATGAAATTGCTTTAAATTTGAAATACCGTATAGGTCTTAAACACTTTTTAATATAAATTTGGGAATAGGTATCATAAAAAAACTACTTTTTTTGTTTGTATTTTCAACATATCTCCCCGTGTTTTTACTAAAATTTCAATCGAGAGAGCTCGTTGGATGCGGAATTAAATTCCGCATCCAACAAGTACCCACTCGGCATACTTTTGATAGACCCCTCTACCCTAAAAACAAGAAATACCAGAAAAATGTGATGAGAATGTCATCATCACGTTTTTCCAGGTATTTCTTGTTTTGGGGTAGCGGGGTCCATCAAAAGTATGTCGAGTGGGTACTCGTTGGATGGAATTTAATTCCACATCCAATGATCTCTCTCGATCAAAATTTGAGTAAAAACACGAGGAGATATGTCAAAAATATCTTAACAAAAAAGTAGTTTTTTCTTTTCTTCCTCCAAAATTAATAAATATTATTTTATTATTTTAACTATTATTTTATTAATTTTTTTTAGGAGGCCCATTTTGAGTTGAAATTTCCTCTAATGGTTGGAGAGAAAGAGCAGCTATCTATGTTGGTTGTTCCTCTCTGAGCACTTGCTAAGGTATGTGATCAATTTGAGCCAGTGGTGCTTGTGGTACTTGTGCTTGCTGGGGAACATGCTGAGTTCTTTGTTTCTTAGTATGAGGTTCATCCTCTTCTACCTTTGACAGGAGCTGAGAACTGAGCCTGACTAAACTCTTTTAAGTTATGCCCCTCTATGCATGGCTTCCATCTCTTGTGCATCATGAGTGCTCCAAGGGGTTTTCATGACAACTTTTCCCTTGTCTTTGGACTGAGGGGCTGAGGCAAAAGAAGAATTTTTTGCTTCCTGTCGTCTTACTTCTCTATCCATGTTTTCCCTATGAACCTTTTCTTGTGCATAGAATCTCAATTTCCTGAAGTGGAGGGTAGACTACTTCAAATCTTTCTAATACTTAAAAACATGTGCCTTCACCTATGGATCAATGATTTTCTCTAGTGCTTCATGAAAATCGACAGCTCCCCTGTACATGGATTCATCTGGTAGATCCTCAGGTCTGTAATGGAACTTAGCCCATTCTTGGGCAAAGAGGCTAGACAAATGAGCCCTAGGATCATGCATCCTTTTAGGGGCTTCACCCAGGTTCATAGTTGTGATCTCCTTACCCATAAAGTTGCATAGGTAGAATTATGTAGGACCAAAGAATCCAAAGGCAGTGGGAACTTAGGCCAACCTTCCTCTTGTGCTTGGCCAATTTTCAGAAGGTGCCATCAATGACTGTCTGAAAAGCAAATTCCTACAAAACACACAGTCTAGGACAATTATTAGCAATAAATGGACTATGTTTCTGCCCCAAATCCTGAAATAGGAGAAATATTCTCCAACATACCAATCCCCATGTAAAGTAATCAAATCCCTGGCTCTTGTGAAAACGCCAGAGCATCGGCTAGGAAGATCTTATGGTACATAGACCCCAAGAAAAGGTTGCAAATATCATATACCGGAGGAACAAAATTTTCCTCCCACATGTCAGAATAGTAAATATGGACACATGAGGAATTATTTTGCCAATTCCAGCCCATGGCGGGAAACACATAGGCTGCACAGAAAACGTCCATTACGTACACCGACATGTAAAATTGGGGTTTTTTTGTTTGCTGGGGCATTTTTATATTATCTATTTCTTCCTACAAGTTTACAAAAAAAATCTGATCCCAATTGAAAGACTCACCTGTAAGTAGAATGTGGTGAGCTGTTGACACCCATTCGGATTTGAATAATGTGCAATTTTCCTCAGCATATAACCAACAGAACATGACTGCAAGCAGTGAATTTGGTTCCTTGAACCATGAAATAGGGTAAGCATTGCTTGGTCAAGGGATAAACAGAGTAGGATTTTCCATCCATGATCTCACCACTTCTTCATAATTAAAACGAGTGGTTGCTTCATCGGGGAATTTACTGTTCAGGAGTTGTTTCGGGAGTCCAAGTGCATAAGCATTGGAAAAAGTATCAGGGATGAATGCAACCAGAAAATTACCTATATGGTCATTGAAAACACGGCCCTTACGGTTGGCATGGTCCAATTCCTACTTTACTGGGTCTCTGTAAGGCATAAACGGTGGTCTAGAGGCAATAATGAGCTGTGAGCTCCGAATGTTGATGAAAGCAAGTTGGTCATGAGGAACAGTCGATAAATCATCATTATCGAAAATGGATTATATCCTTTACCAATCTATATGTACATTATTAGAAAATCATCCACTAGTATCCATGAATATTCCAGCATTTGGGTCTTTGTACTTTTTCTCTTGCAGAGCTATCTTTGATCTGGTGTTTTTGGGTACGAGCGACGCCATTTATGCTCGAAATTTGGTAACCATGGTCAAAAAATTTCTATAGTGTAAAAATAACAAAATAAACGGTTGTGAAAGTTAACTTACCGATAGAAAGTTTTAAAAATTAAGGAAACTTTGAGCTTGAGCGAGATAGAAGCGCCGTAATAATATACAGGTACAATAAAAATTTAGGTAAAAATGGTAAAACCCCTCACAAAATGAACAGAATAAATACTGAAAGTCTCAACGATGAAACAGATATAGACCACATATCTAGCATAAATAAATGGCTAAGATGAAGGCGCGAAACTAAAAAATCGAAAACAAAAAGTTTCGAAAGTTTGGATTTTGGAATTTTCGCTTTCCGCAGCTCGCACAATAGAAATCGGGAGTTGGAATGAGACTTATTCAAATGCAAAAATAAATTGAAGTTTTGCATTTAGCATTCCGTACAATGGAAAATGGAAAGCTGAAAGAAATTTATTTGAAAACAAAAATTATTTAAGTTCTGCATTCCGCATTTCGTATATGCGGAAAGTGGAAAGTGGAAAGGAAAATAGAAAATCGTGAAGAGAAAAAAAACATGAAGTTCTAGTTTTTGGCTTCTGCATAGGTGTAAAATGGAAATCGAAAAAATAAGAAAACCAAAATGTGTGAAAGGGCATTTCTAGCTTCTGCATTCTATATATCCAGAAGGCGAAATTTGGAGGGATAAATAGGTTTTGTTTGCAAACATGCAAGTCCCAATTTCTGCATTCCGCATAGTCGAAAGTGAAATTCAGAAAGACAACTCTTTATTAAACAAAATTTGAGAATCTCATGATCTTCATGGGTGAAAGGTGAAAGTCAGAAAAAAAATTTCCCTAGTGACTTGAAAAAAACACGGATTCCCGCATTTCCGCATATGCGGAGGGCGGAAGTGCCAAAAAAGTGATACTTATGAAGAAAAGGGATTCCAAAACCCACAAAAATCCCAAAAAACTAGGCTAAGGAGGAAATTTTATTTAGTCAAAACATCATACTTACAACTTGATAGTTCCCATAAGAAATATGTGGCTTGAAAAAGTAGTTAAAATTTTAATGGGGGCTCACATTTTGATGAACTCGAAATGGGATCTTTTGCACCCAACAACAAATGGAGATTCACTAGGAGAAGCAGTTATCTCTGTACACTTCCACATGAAATTCCAAGGAGAGTATGTCAATATAGAGATGTTCAATTCAAAATGAAAAAGAAAACTCTATGAAAAAAAATACAACCAAATCTAGTAGAGAAAAATATACAATTGATATCTTACAAATCCAAAATTATTGATAATGATACTCAACAAATGAACAAGCCACAAAAGTGATGAAATATTCCTACAAACAAACACTAGTGATAGGGAAGTTATAGATAAGCCTCCAGTGGAAACCCTGAATCTATGTCATGATCTTGAAACCGTCAATCATCTTGAATATGGGTTTTATTATGGATATTTATGTTGATGTATTTGTAACTTCAGAATGTATTCATCTATGTAGCTTATGTATTGTAACCGGATGTTTATTTTTGGGATGTATCTATTATGTATTTGAGTCATGTTTTCATGCCCCGATGTTCCAATCGGGAGGATCAATAATGTAAACAAGTCATGTCAAGTCATAGTGGGTAACCCTCTGATTGTGTAAGGGTTAAAGTCCCCGCAGTTCCGGGGCACTAGGGTTATTAGACTCTCCTCGTAGAGGTTGGCCCTAG
This sequence comes from Pseudotsuga menziesii, assembly GCA_001517045.1. Taxonomy (NCBI): domain Eukaryota; kingdom Viridiplantae; phylum Streptophyta; class Pinopsida; order Pinales; family Pinaceae; genus Pseudotsuga; species Pseudotsuga menziesii. Next base: position 74,521 of record LPNX011124933.1, read on the forward strand.
TAGGGTTTTAGTCATGTCAAAATTAGTATAAATAGAGAGCTGGGATCTCTATTTAGCACACATCACTTACACACTCAAGTGTAGCGCATAGTTGAGGAAGGAGAAGACATTGGGGCTAGACAAGAAGAATATTAGTGCTGTTGGGAGTGCATCTTACTGTTTTGGGGTTTTATATCTTGTTTTGATTCTATCTCTGAGGAAGTTAACGGGTTTTCTCCATTTATGGTTTCCCTGATCAAAAACACTGTGTTCATTGTCTCTTTTGTTTGATTGTTGTACTTGTTATTCTCTCAGTAAAGATCCTAACATAATGCTAGCTTAATGTTGAAAAACTAACATGGTATCAGAGCTAACATGAGAAGAAGACACTGTGCAGCTGTGGGAACTAGGGCTTCATAGTTTGTGGATCTTCCTCTGTAGATTTTCAGCAAAAGTAAAGTGGAATAACTCTCCTCCTTAGGGCACATATTTCTGTCGAAGCAGAATCCAATTTTGAGGTTTTTCAATTTTGGACCTGTCACTGCTGTCGGAAATTACGGATTTTCACAGATGAGGAATTTTTTAGTGAGCCTAGGCCTATATTGATCTCCTCCCTAAAATCGAAGTTAGGGAGAAATTTCAAGGCATTTGGGTGGACAGAACTCCGGAAAAGCAAAACCCTAATTTTCTCCTGAACCAGCTTTGCAGGATTTCAGCTTAAGTTTAAGATCTGACATCTTGAACCTGGTAAGATATAAAATATTTTGTATTTCCATTTGGGTTTCTTATTTAATATGTCTCATCATACCAAGCTTGATGAAAAGCTTAAGGGAGCTATAACTTCTGAGCCTGGAAGTATAGGATCTCCTTGGTCCTAGAAGAAAATGAATTAGACTCCTACATCCATGAGGAGGTTCCAGTTCCAGAGGGAGATGAGGCAAAGGCCTTACATAATAAGAAGATGGTTATGGAAAAGAGGATCATTGTTGATTCTATCAAGGATCACCTTATCCCATAGGTGTCCTCTCTCAAGACACCTAAAGCTATGTTTGATGCCCTAACCAAATTATTTGAAGGGAAGAACGTCAATAGGAAGATGACCCTGAGAAACCAACTAAAGAATGTGAAGATTCAAAATGCAGAAACAATCCAGTCTTACTTCACAAGAGTTTCTTAGATCAAAGAGAAACTATAAGAAGTTGATGAAGAAGTGGAAAATGCAGAGATTGTAATGACTACATTGAATGGCCTTCCTAGGTTATGGGATTCTTTCATCCAAGGAATCTGTGCTAGGAAGAAGTTAGTCAAGTTTAGAAGACTATGGGAAGAGTGCTCTCAAGAATAAGCTCGGATAGTAGCTCGAGAAGAGAATATGGGAAGTGAATACCAAGCTCTTACAGTACACTCCAAGTCTCACTCCAAGTCAAGCAACAGAAGATCTCATGGTTCTAGAGGTAAGCACTTTCACAAAGATAATACTAGAAGAGATGTATCTAGGATCATATGCTATACTTGTGATGAAGTAGGAAACTATGCAAGGAATTTTCCTAACAAACAAAAGATAGTAAAGAAGAGCAACAAAAGAAGACATCATGCTCATGCTGCAGAGGATGATGAGCCATCCAGAAAAAGATCCAGATATGAAAGTAAAGATTCTTCAAGCGAGGATGAATATGTTCTGATATCAGCTCTCATAGGTAACATTACTCATGGTAGTGATGATTGGCTTATAAACAGCGGGGCTTCCAAACATATCACTGGATTCAAGGAATCCTTTGTGAGACTGTCAGAGCATGAATCACCTCACAAGGTAAAGCTAGGAGATGACTACCAATATCCAGGGATGATTTTAAGGAACCATACTTATTTAAAAGTGTATAAATGTTGGCGAATATTACCAATTCTTAAGACGCCAACTATAAAATGATTGGCGATATTTTTCAAAAAATATATTAATTTCCAAGGATTTTATATCGTTTATATAATAATTTGGCGATTTTTAGGGTGAAAAAATTTTACCCCATCAAAATTGGGCGAAACAGGGCTTCAAAAAATGCAAAATGGCGAATCTTTTTTGGGAGGAAAATAGGGAAAAATAGCCCACTGGGCTAAAATTTTCCCTTAAAATTATCCCTGCCAATATCCAATAAAAGGTAATGGGGAATCTTCATATAAGTTAGACTCTGGAAAATCCCTAACAATGAAAGAAGTATTGTTTGAGCCAAAACTCAAGAAGAACCTTCTCTCCATATCAGCATTAGATGCAAAAGGAATGTGGGTTGCATTCATAGATGGTCAAGTCATCATGTGGCCAAAAGGAAAGACTATTGATGAGGTGGTAGTAATTAGAGAACAAGAAGGAGGATTATACAAATTGAAGGGCTATCCAAAACAAGCCTTGGTCCATGACACAGTAGAGCCAAGTGAACTTTGGCATAGAAGGATTGCACATGTGCATTACATAGCACTGCCTATTGCAAGCAAAGTTGTCGAAGGTCTTCCATAAATTCAAGCAAAACATAATGGGGTGTACAAAGGATGTGCAAAAGGAAAGAATACAAAGAAGACATTTCCAAGCAGTGAAAGCAAAGCAAAAGGAATCTTGGAAATCATCCACTCCGATGTATGCGTTCATATGTCATCAAACTCTCTAAGCAGATATGCATATTATGTTTCTTTTATTGATGACTTTTCTAGGAAGACATGGGTTTACTTCATGAAGAAAAAAGATGAAGTATTCAGTAATTTCAAATAATTCAAAGCCTTGATAAAAAACCATACTGAAAAGAAGATCAAGAACATTCGATCAGATGATGGCAGAGAATTCACTTCAAATGAATTCAAAAAGCTATGCAAAGAATCAAGGATTAAGAGGGATATGTCCACTCCTTATAATCCACAACGGAATGGGGTTGTGGAATGGAATAACAGAACTATCATGGAAGCTACAAAATCAATGCTTCATGATCAAGACCTTCCTATGCATCTTTGGGAAAAAGATGCCAGAACAACGGTGTATGTATAGAACCGTACTCCACATAGAGTACTTAAGAACAAGACTCCTGAAGAAGTCTTCTCTGATAAGAAACTAGAAGTCATCCATCTCAGAATATTCGGTTGTCCTGTGTACATCCACATTCCAAAAGAGAAGAGGACTAAATTAGATCTTTCAGGAAAGAAGGGTATATTTGTGGGATACTCTGAAAGCTCGAAGGCTTACAGGATATATTTCCTAGGATATAAGAAGATTGACATCAGCAGGGATGTGACATTTGATGAAGACATAGCTTACAAAAAATCCAAGAAGAGACCTGCTGAAGAACTTGAAGAAGCAAAAGCACCCAAAATTCATGATACAACCATGAATGAAGAAACTCGAGAAGAAGATTGAGAATTTGAAGAACCACAAAGACCTATAGATCCACCTCTGGAGAAGAATCCTCATAGGAGGAAACCTGCTTGGGTATGAGAACTTATCCAAGGTGTGGAAAGATATGGGGCTCCAGAAGAGAATCACAGAGAAAGAAAGAGGACCAGATCCTATTCCAGGTATGTAGCTTTACTATGTGATTTCATTGATAAAGAACCTTCCAGTTATGAAGAAGTGGAAAAACGGAAGGATGCTATGATTGAAGAGTACCAATCGATCATGAAGAATCATGTTTGGGATATTGTTCCAAGACCAGACAGGAAGTAAGTTGTAACTTCCAAATGGATCTACAAGATCAAACATGCTATAGATGGTAGCATTGAAAATTATAAGGAAAGATTTGTAGCTCGAGGTTTCTCTCAGAAAGAGGGAATAGAGTATGAAGATACCTTTGCACCTGTCGCCAAATACACTTCCATTAGATCAGTACTTGCTCTGGTTGTAGTGATGAAATGGAAGATAGACCAAATGGATGTCAATACTGCTTTCTTGAATGGTGTAGTGGAAGAGGTAGTGTATGTAGAACAACCACTCATTTTTGAGACACATGACAGGGAGTCTCGTGTATGCAGATTGAAGAAACACCTCTATAGTTTGAAACGGGAACCTAGGACATGGTACGGAAAAATTGATAGCTTTCTATCCAGTTTGGGTTGTACCAAGAGTAAAGTGGATTCCACCCTTTACTACAAGGTTAAAGATGGCAACCTAGTGATACTTCTACTATATGTAGATGATCTGTTTGTGATTGGTATGGATGGGTTGATTACTGATACAAAGAGAAAGCTTGCTGCTGAGTTCGAGATGAAGGACTTGGGTATGATGCATTACTTTCTAGGTATGGAGGTGTGGCAGAGTGTGGATGGAATATTTCTTGGACAAGGGAAGTATGTAGTAGAGATCCTGAAGAGGTTTGGGATGATGGACTGCAAGATTATGGCCACACCTATGGCATCGAACCTGAAGCTATTGAATGATGCTTCTTTAGAGACGGTTGATGCTACAATGTATCATCAGATGATTGGGTCATTGATGTACCTAGAAAACATGAGACCAGACATTTGATTTGCTGTGAACACCTTGAGCCAATTCTTGACAGATCCAAGAAATGTTCACTTGATTGTTGCAAAGCATATTCTGAGGTACTTGAGGGGTACAGTTTATTATGGGCTCAAGTATGATGCGAATCAAAATATTAACTTGGAGGGTTGTGTTGATTCAGATTGGGTAGGCAGTGCCATTGATAGGAAGAGCACTTCAGGTTGTTGCTTTAGTATGGGATCAGGTGTGATCTCTTGGTTTAGCAGGAAGCAATCATGTGTGGCACTAAGTACAGCTGAAGTAGAGTATGTTGCAGCTTGTTCAACTAGTTGCGAGGTAGTATGGCTGAGGAAGCTAATGTTTGATTTATTTGATCTCCAGATGGATGCTACTTGTATACATTGTGACAACCATAGTTGCGTAAAGTTGTCAGAGAATCCAGTGTTCCATGACAAGTTGAAGCATATTAAAATCAAGTATCACTATATCAGGGATATGGTATAGAGAGGAGCAGTGAAGCTCCAGTATGTTGCAATGAAGGAACAGATAGCTTATGTGTTGACAAATCCATTAGCTAGAGTGAAGTTCGAGTACTTTAGGGAGAAGCTTGGTGTTCTCCAGATCGAGGTTTCCTCCAAGGGAAAGTGATGAGTCCCAAATCCATTTTGATGAGCAGGTTAGATATAACGGCTGAGCCATTCTATCATGGTGAGAGGATTCGGTTCCTCCCATGTCAGATGTGAGTGCTGGCCATTCTGTCGAGTAGAACAGATGTAAGGGCTACCGCCATTCTGATGAGTAGGTCATATCTAAGGGCAGAGCCATTCTATTCATGGCTAAAGGATTTGGTTCCCCTCATGTCATATGTGAGTGCTGGCCATTCTGTCGAGTAGGACAGATGTAAGGGTTACCACCATTCTAACGAGCAGGTCAGATGTAAGGACAGAGCCATTCTGTTCATGGCTAAAGGATTTGGTTCCTCCCATGTAAGATGTGAGTGTTGGCCATTCTGTTGAGTAGGATAGATGTAAGGGCTACAGCCATTCTGACGAGTAGGTCATATGTAAGGGCAGAGCCATTCTGTTCATGGCTAAAGGATTTGGTTCCTCCCATGTTAGATGTGAGTGTTGGCCATTCTGTCGAGTAGGATAGATGTAAGGGCTACTACCATTCCAAAGAGTAGCTGAGATGTGAGTGCTGGCCATTTTGTCAAGTAGGACAGATGTAAGGGCTACTACCATTCTGATGAGTAGGTCAGATGTGAGTGCTGGCCATTCTGATGTAGGATGAGCTCCTACATAGATGTAAGGGCTACCGCCTTTCTGACGAGTAGGTCATATGTGAGTGCTAGCCATTCTGATGTGACTATAGGATTAGGTCCTATATGATCAGATATAAGGGCTACCACCTTTCTGACGAGCAGGTCAGATGTGAGTGCTGGCCATTCTGACGAGTAGGTCAGATGTAAGGGATACCAAAGACCTACGAGGAGGTAGGCATACACCCAGTATGAAAGAAGGCTAGCTCTGCAGAACTTCCTATGATGAGATAGCACACACATGATGATGACCAGGTGAGATCTAGATCGAGCTATGACCCAAATCTAGTTATGATGACTTCGAGAGATCCAAATCGAGTGATGATCCATATCCAATAGTGATGATCCAGATCGAGAGATGATCCAGATCGAGTGATGATCCAGATCCAGTCCAGTGATGATGATCCAGATCGAGTGATGACCCAAATCCAGTGATGATGATCTAGTTCAAGTGATGATCCAGATCCAATGATGTTGATCCAGATCGAGAGATGATATAGAACCAGTGATGATGTCCCATGATGATCCAGATCGAGAGATGATCCAGATTCAATATGACTTGAAGATGAAGATGACTTGAAGACTCAGAATACTCAAGATGTAGATGATGAGATGATCTAGTTGATACAAAGAAGAAGACTAGTGCTAAAAATTGTGTCGAAAGAATACCTTCCTAGTTAAGAGGGAGTGTTGATGTATTTGTAACTTCAGAATGTATTCATCTATGTATCNTGGATGTTTATTACGGGATGTATCTATTATGTATTTGAGTCATTTTGTCATGCCCCGATGTTTCGATTGGGAGGATCAATAATGTAAACAAGTCATGTCAAGTCATAGTGGGTAACCCTCTGATTGTGTAAGGGTTAAAGTCCCCGCAGTTTCGGGGCACTAGGGTTGTTAGACTCTCCTAGTAGAGGTCAGCCCTAGTAGGGTTTTAGTCATGTTGAAATTAGTATAAATAGAGATTTGGGATCTCTATTTAGCACACATCACTCACACACTCAAGTGTAGCGCACAGTTGAGGAAGGAGAAGACACCAAGGCTAGACAAGAATAATATTACTGCTGTCGGGAGTGCATCTTACTGTTTTGGGGTTTTACATCTTGTGTTGATTCTATCTCTGAGAAAGTTGCAGGGTTTTCTCCATTTATGGTTTCCCCAATCAAAAACACCGTGTTCATTGTCTCTTGTGTTTGATTGTTGTACTTGTTATTCTCTCAGTAAAGATCCTAACATAATGCTAGCTTAATGTTGAAAAACTAACAATTTACAATGATTTTTCTTTTCTTTCTGATTTTTTTTTTGTAGGGAACAATTCCACCCATGGGTCTTACCTAGAAATGGTCTTTTTTTTTTTTACACCAAAAGCAATTACCATGGCATGGTAATCATCTGTTAGTAATTTCAGTCCAAGTAAGATCCATGATCATGGTCAGGCTGGCTTGTGATAAGACCCCCTATCCTTGAACACGACAAGTTGTATCCTAAATAATTAGAAAAGGAAATTACAAATGCAAAATGCAATCCATTACCCTGGCTTGGGAACCAGTTGATGATAATTTCACTCATTGAGCATGTCTATGAACATGATAGGATAGCTTGTGATAAGACCCCCTATCTTGCAGTTTACACTTTTGAGGCAATTTTTTATTTTACTTTATTTTATTTAGTACAAGGTGATCAAGGTGAGACCAGAAAATACCAAAGGTTAGAGAATCTATTATGGATGTACTACAAACAATCACCAGAACATCAATTAGGAACATAAAATTACTCTTAGAAACTCACTCATCATCATGCGGGTAGATAAAGATAATGATCATCGAAAATGTGGATTCAATGTAGAAAGGGCCAGTATAGATCCCAGATTGCTTTCTCATAAAGATGCTGATCTTAGCATAATCCAAATAAGAATGTCTGGCATATCTCAATTATAATTCTTAGTGAAACGTTCAAGAGATATACCACTTTTCCATCATCCACTAGCTGATGTAAGCAAACAGTGTTTTGCAAAGAAAAGAAAACAAAGTAATCAAACCAATCATATAACAAAGCAAACTAATAAAAACCACACATTATGTATAGGTAAGTAAAACTTACCTCAAGAAAAGTATTTCTTGAAGAGCTGGACATTTGTTGGAAAGGTCTCAGTAAAGCATTCCAACATTTGCAAGCAGATAGGAACAGGGCCGAGATTTTCTATAACAATGAACAACCCTAACCACAAACATTGAAACTTTGTGTAGTAATTTTTGTCCTTGTGGGTTTGGTCCCACTTGAGTACCAAATACCCAATATCGAACTCGTGACTTGTGGATGACTTATCATCGAACCATCTCTTGAACAATTGTTGATGATGATACATCTTGTTCCTAAACTTCTCCCTTTACTCCTCTAACTTAAGAAGAGTATCAATTTGGTCTTGCAGGGGGGAGGAATTAACATCTTGTGAAAAAGTTTGAGCAATGTGTAATAATGGAAGGAGAATATTCAATGGTAAGACAACTTCGTTTCCATAAACCAAACAGTAGGAAAGTTTTCAATGGCAGCTTTAGGAGTAATCATATCTTCCCATAAAGCATTAAAGAGCTTGGTATGCCAATTTGTGTGGTTGTTAGTCGCAGTCTTCTTTAATATATTGATCAAATTCTTATTAGAGGATTCTTCCAAGACATTACCCTATGGGTAGTAATTGGAAAAGTATTTTACTTTTAGCCCCTTTTCAAGGGTATATTGAGTGAAATCAATTGAGTTAAAATAAGAAGCATTGTCAAAAACAAAAGATCCAGGTACTCCAAACTTGGTTAGGATATTGCTCTCCAAAAAGGATATGAATGAGTTAGTGTTAGCAAACTTTAGAGGGATTGCTTCTACCCAGCGTGTGAAATAGCCTGTTTCAGGAAAAATATACTTATGCTACAACGAGGAAGGAGGAGCGATTGGACCATCAAAATCCAGTCCCCATTGTTGAAATGGGTACTGGACAATGACAGGTTGGAGAGGAAAGGTTGTCTTCTTTAATTTTTCATCACATATTTGGCACGACTCACACTTTATAACAAGGTTGTAAGCATCCTCAAAAAAAGTGGGCCAATAGTAACCCACTCTTAATACCTTGTGGGTTGTAGTTTCTCCCAAGAAATGTCCACCTGTAGGGCCTGCATGCATATCAACCAAAAGTTTACCAGCTTCGGGTTTCTCAAGGCGCTTGAGAAAGACACCATCATAATTCTTGTGAAACAACACATTATCGACAAACTGATAAGGTGTTACTTTAAGTATCAAAGTCCTACGCTTTTTTAAGTTGAGCATTGGAGGAGCATACCGGTGAGTGAGACAAAATATAATGTCATCATACCATTCAGATGAGGACTCAGAAATAACATCAATAGTGTCGACTGACATATCTTCCTCGTGAATACATTGTCATTTTGGCTCTGAAAAATTTGATTGGGCTGCCAATAAACATAAACCCTTATCCTTTACTATCTTAGCAGATTTTATCTCCAAGTCATACTCCTGGTGCGCAGTCATCCAGTGAGCTCTTTTCTCTCCAAACTCTTTTTGAATCAGGACGTTTCTTACAGTTGTGTAGGGGACTATCACCTTCATCTTTGATTTCAACAGGTAGGGCCTGGAATGCTTCACAGACTTGTAAACAATATAATATTGTTTATCTACCTGTGTGTAATTTAATTTGGCTCCTTTGAATGTAGAACTCATAAAAGACACCGATATTTCAGCGTCCTCTTCATTCTTCTATGTAAGCATAGCAGCATAAGAAGCATCAGTAGAAAAAGTGTACAAAATAAATTAGGAGGCATTAATGCAGGAGCCTCCATTATGGCCTTCTTAATGCTTTTGAATGCATCCTTATAAACATCAGAGTACTTAAATACAACATATTTCTTCACCAAGTCTTTAAGAGGTCTGACAATCTGTGCAATGTTGGGAAAAAATATTCTGACAAATTAATCTTTCCTAGGAAATATTGCATGGCCTTCTTCAAACCTGGGAGACCGATATTTTCTATTACTTCAACCCTTTCAGGGTTTATTATAATATCGTCTTTAGAAACAATGAAGCCCAAAATTTTACCTTTTGGAACTGCAAAGACCGATTTATTTGGGTTCAAGGAAATGTCGCATTTCCTACATCTATCAAAAACATGCCTTAAGGCCAATAAGTGATTGTGTCATTTCTTGGAAAAAATAGTAATATCATCTAAATAAATGACAACAAATTTTTGTAACAAACCTCTGAAATCTATGTCCATAGCTCTCTAAAATGTAGCACTGTATTTAATCATCCCAAAAGGAATTATCATGTAGAAAAAAGTACCCCAGGGTATTTAGAAGGAAGTTTTTAATTGGTCAGAGTTTGTAACTAGAACCTGGTTGTAACCCGAAAAAGAAATCTAGAAGAGAAAACGTCTCTGCACCCAAAATTGTTTGTAGGATTTTTTCCATAGATGGAATCGGGTAGTTATCCTTTTCAGATGCCCTGTAGAGATTTCTAAAGTCAACACACAGTTTGATTTCTCCGTTTTTCTTACGAATAGGAACCAAATTGGAAATCCACTGTGTGTTCCTGACAGGGAAAATAATTACGGCTTTTAGAATCTTCTCAAGTTCTTTCTTTATATATGGTTCAAGACTCAGATGCATCTTTTTCAGTTTCTATTGGTAAGGTCTAACATCAGGATTTAGTGCTATATTGTGTTGCATGATGGACGAATCAAAGGTCTTAAGGTCGTCATAGGTCCATGCAAAAAAAACTTTGTATTCCTTACACAATTTGAATAAATCTCTCTCCTCTTCAAGAGAAAAAGTAAGGCCTATATTGATGAACTGAGGGTTTTGCTCAGTACCCAAGTTAACATCCTATGATTTAGAGTAGAACTCTGTGTTTTGCAATTGGATTTTCCTTTGAAATTGTCTTGTAAATCATAGATTCTCTCCAGATTAAGGACTAACTTCAGAATTAGAATAGAAGGAAAGGTATTATTAAATAAGTACTTTTCATGTTCAGCTTCATTTATGGAAAAATATTTGAACATATCATGCGCTGTGAGGAAGTCTAGAATTTGAACATCATCGCCAAATATCTTCCAACTGGTAACGTTATCAGGTATGGAAGGCCTTGTTGGGTGTTATAACGTCTAGATTAATTCACCTAATATTTAATTATCGACCGGGGTTGGCAAGCTTAGAGTTGACACAAATTATATGCGAAGGTAGAGGGATTCCTATGGTGTCGTGGAAATATTTTAACAAACAAAAGATCGAAAGATCTTTCAAAATGAAAAACCAAGTCAAACTCCTAAGAATCTAACTATTAAGGTAATTGAACCAGAACAGAATACTAAACCAAATGATTGATGATTTATTTTATATAAGAAAATAACTTTATACTGAAAAGGGTACTATCAACAGCTAACTTTTCAAATGAAAAACGAGGATGTAATGAAGGCCTAATTCATAAGTAAGTAGAAAACTTAATAAAGAATGGCTTTGAATTCTATCCTACAAGTCCTTTTTTCAGTTAATCACACAATGAAAAAGGAACAATCTACAAAGTACTAGTATATTTTCCTAAGAATAACACATCTAATACTAAGTTTTACATGCAAACAGATAAATCAATCCAAAGACATGAACATAAAACAATACAATAGTAAAAAGGAATCATAAATAAGCTTAAGAAACAAAACAAAACATAGCTTAAAACATTTTCAAGGTGAAAAGAGGTAGGGATAAGGATAAAACTTTAACAGATAATCTAAAACAATCCAATTCAACTTTAATGTTAAATAGAATTATCATCTAACTATTACAATCAAAGCATACTTCAAATACTAAAGAAATAGAACTTAAAACAATTTCAAAACACATTTAAAACACTAAAAATGAAATGAAGGGCTGAATGACAGACTGAACTACAGGTCTGAAAGGGGTGCAATTTCAAAACACATTTAAAACACTAAAAATGAAACGAAGGGCTAAATGACAGACTGAACTACAGGTCTGAAAGGGGTGACTGAATGACAGTTTAAACAGGCTGTTCGAATGACAATCTGCACAATTAAAATAACGGATAATAACCTAAATGATCTACTCTTCAGCTGAATTTATGCACATGTAAATACAACGCATAGAGGAAGTAAATAAACCTACTTAATGATCAAATTTGACAGTGAAATAAACTTAAACAAATTCATAAACATAAAGAAAACATTGCATATTACACTAAGAAATAAACTAGAATTTGAATAAACTGATGACAAAAAAGGAAATAAACAGAAATGAATCTAAATAAAAGCAAGCTATCCTATATACTTGTAAATAAAACTAAACAGTAAAGTTGGAAATGAAATGACTGAAAGCATATTGAAAGCAAACTATGCACGCAACTAGCTATTTAACTTCAGAAATAAAATGCATTACAGGAAATAAATGAAATACACGTTTACAGTAATTTAATAACAGAAACAAACTAGGAATTAAACTAAGTACAAAAAAGAAAAGTAATGAAACTACAAGAAAAGAAACCTCTGGTTGATGAGGGACCCTCTCAGCAATTAGGGGTGGTGCTTGGCTAATGCTTACTCGAACGCAATCATAAACAATAGAATATACAGCTTCTATTAAAATATGGAACAAAAGTACAAAGTTCTTCTCTTCAAAAACGACTGTCTAACTAATGAAATGATCAACTCTTTATCTTTGCACATGGAGGTTTTTATATACAATGTTTACAGGGATGAGCAATTCGACCCTTTAGTGGTTGACTGCTCTCTAAATTTATTCAACCATTACTGTAATCGACTGATCAAAATCCAACGCACAACACTATTCCTTCTTCAGCGCAAACGAACTTCTTCAGCGTGTGTGATGTGGCATACAACTCCTTCTTTAGCGCGGCTGGTGGAGTGGTGTTGGACAGAAGAGAGCACATGGAGGTGAGTCTTCTAGAACGATAATCATTCCATCACTCAAACACATGGACTGGGGGTGTGGTGTCAAACGAAGTAGGTTGTAGGTGATCCTTCTAGAATAAGGAATGGGCTTTCACCCAAACGCATTGACAATAAACAATTTGCAAAATCATTTCATGCTTTAACACTCGGAATCTATCTTCAACAGCGTGTAGTCTGGTTAGCGATCTAGACGATAAGCTATATAGTGAGCTGGATATGCTCTACGCATATCTAGCTGAACGCATTGTCTATTTGTTTGTGTGCTAAGGTCTACAAAATAAATCTCATGCTAACATTTTAATGCTTGGAAACCTTCCAACAAGTATCGTGCAGTCTAATCAGCGAGATGGATGGTAAAATGGACATGCTACGCATATATTTGGAAGAATGCGTGTCTGTTTGTTAATTTGTCCAAAAGACTATATATCCTGCAAACAAATATAAACATATATTAATATATCAAATGTGCTTCAAACAATGTCAATTTTAATCAATAAAATTGTAAAATGATAATAATAAATAGATTTTACATAAACCTTATATACATTCATACCTAGGACTGAATAGTGATATGCATGACATAAAATATGCAAAAAGAAAAAAAAATGTTTAAATGCGTAATTTAACTACCAAAAATGATAACAAATATGGGATCAAAATTCCCCCAAACCAGAGAAATTCTAGGTCCCATTGAGCAAAAAGAAAAATAACTTAGGAATAAGGTGGAGCTGTGCCAGCAGCTGCCTTCGACTTGGCAGATGAAGGAGGTGATTTGAAATTCAATCTTTTGGCATGTGCTTTCAAAATAACATGTCTTTCATGTCAAACACTGTATAAAAATTAAAATGGATTTGTTGAGCTCTTCAACATTCTTGATTTAATAGCTCTTAGGTTCAAAAAAATTTGGCATTGTTCAACATTTATGATATAGAATATTTTTGTCGAGAGTGTAAGAAGAAAAAGGTTGAAACAGCTCTATAGAAATAATGGAAATGAAAAAAAATGTAATAGCAAGAATTTCGGCTTGTTTAAGAGATCACGCTATCATAGTGAACCTTGAAACGTATGCCATTATCAAGAATATGCATAAATGAATAAATTCATAAGGTTTGAAATTAGTTCAACCATGTCCAAAGTAAAACTTTGGACAGGTTGGATGTATGACACGAAGTCATAAATCACATTTTCAATTACCTTGATTAACAAGAGATCAGTCATTTGATAGTTTACATGCATGATTGGGTAAGAGGATAAGGTTTCCAACAGTGAAATGATCAATAAAAAAATTTAAAGGTCAAAGTGTCCACATGGAGGTGAAAACTATTTGCCAAAAAACAAAATTTGGTTAACAAATTTTAATCATAAGTGTTGTAATATCACAATGTTTTATTCAGATCGTTATTTGGTATTTCATTTGGACCTTCATTTGATCCTTTATATCGTCCTCCATATTGATTTTTCTGTCAAGATATGCTTCATGCTATAACCAAGTTCCACTACTTACATTATCTTGAAAAAACTTATCATTTGTTAGAGATAAATAGATCTGTCATAAATAATGAAAAATAAAAACAGTCTAATTTTTCCTAATCCTCCCCCAAACCAAAGGTATGGCGTGTCCTCAATCCATACAAGAGAGAAGAATTGATTGTTCTAGAAAATAAAGATTTCTATCATGTTGTTGTTATTTTAAAAAAGAAAAACTAACTAGTGAATGGAAATGATTCAGATATGTATATTCATGAAAAATATAATAGTGCTTAGAAATACCACTTGAATGATAATAATATAACCAAAAGAATGCCATAGGAAAATCTAGTCATCCATGCTTAATTTTAAATATATCCTATCATTACAAAATATTTTAAGTTTACCCTGGAGTGTGTGAGATTTACAGCTATGGGTCCCATTTCTAGGATAATGACATCCTAGGTATTTGTTGAATTAGATGGCTAGGGTCAAGCCCAACATACAGCCATTCTCAAATGACATTATAAACAATTGGTCGTGACATGTTTATGCATAAATTCTAAAAAAAAATTCTTTATACTATCATTGTTCTATGAACCATGTGCATAGTAGTGCACTAACCAGATCCCTTTTACCCGATATTGCCCCGCTTCCAGCAGGCCCGTTCAGTACCCCGACGGGTTTACTTGCATTTATTGATCTTCTGTGTTTTAAATTTTTACTTAGCGTTGACCCAATGCCAACAAGCCTATTCAGTACCCTGGTGGGTTTTCCTTGTATAATGATATTCAATATATGAAGTCAATTGGTATTGGAGCGTGTTAAGTCCTACTAAACACCGAATTCAATTTTGTAAAATAAACTTATAAGTAATTTCATAATGGCCTTAACCATAAATCATGTCAAAAGAGAATAAATTAAAGTTGTTCTTTGACCTTACTGTCCTTCTTCTTCATAAAAGATAAGTAATGTTCCCCACAAACAACAAATCCACTTACTCTTGAGTTATCACCAAAATAGAGAGACAAGTTTTGATAACTAGTATAGGATGAACTAGTAATCCATAGGTGTAAGTTGAGATTGTGACAAATATAATAGAAAAAATAGGTATTTCAAGCAACTGTTCAAAAGAGAAAATCAGAAATATACATGTCTGAATCAAAATACCAAAAACCATATGAATCATGGAAGAGCTGGTTAAGAATGATATATAGAGGGTTGTATTTTCTGAATTTTCACTATAAGGTGCAAATTTCAAAAGTACCCCAAGAAAGGTTAAGATACCTCATGAATGTTTTAACATACTTCCCTTTTCCTGTTAGATTTTTATCATGCAAGCTAGCATTATCTTAGGATATTTAACTGAGAGAATAACAATCACATCAATAAAACACAAGAGATAGTGGACACAAATATTTTCCTCGGGGAAACCATAAAGGAGAAAACCCCACAACTTCCTCAGAGATAGAATCAGCACCAAAAGTAAAACCCCAAAATAGAAAGATGATCTCTCGACAGCAGTAGTCTCTCTCTCTCTCTTGTCCCAACAACTTCTTCTTTCTCATTTATGCACTACAACTGAGGGTGAGTGAATGTGTGATAAATAGAGAGACTCACTCTCTATTTATACTAATTCCTAACTTGACAATAACTCACTAGGACCAACTTCTATAGGAGATTCTAATAACCCTAGGGCCCCACAACTATGGGGACTTTAACCCTTAATCAATAGGAAGGGTTACTCTCTATGAATTTACATGAATTTTTTACATTATTGAATCTCTCGATAGGAACATCGAGGCATGACATGACTCAATTACATTACATATACTTCCTGGAATAAACATCGGGGTACAATACATAAAATATATAAGTGAATACATTTTGAAGTTACAAATACATCAACACTCCCTCTTAACTAGGAAGGTATTCTATCGACACAATTTATCATCACAAGTCTTCTTCTCTGTATCCACTGGATCATCATGAAGTTATCATCATCTTCATTACTGGATATGGATCATCACTTGATCTGGATCATCACTGCTGGATCATCATCACTGGATCTAGATCATCACTCGATCTAGATCATCACTGCTAGATCATCATCACTAGATCTGGATCATCACTGTTGGATCATCATCACTCGGTATGGATCATCACTAGGTCATCATTACTGGTGCTATCTCTCGATTCTTCTCATTATAAGAAGTTCTATAAAGCTATCCCTTTTTCTTGCTAGTTGTAGGACTAGCCTCCATGTAGTTCTTCTTCAGCGCTTATATCTGAACCTAAGTCAGAATGGCCTTCCCAACACTTACATCTGACCATGAGAGGAACACATCCAACAACCATGTCATAAAGGCATGCCCAACACTCACATTTGACCATGGGAGGAACACATCCAAGAACCATGTCAAAAAGGCCCAACACTCACCTCCAATCATGGGAGGAACACATCCAATAAGCATACCAGAAAGGCTCATCCTTCACATCCGATCATGGGAGGAACACATCCAAGAACCATATTGGAAAGGCTCAGCACTTATATCTGACCATGGGAGGAACACATCCAAGAACCATGTAAGAAGGGCTCAGCACTTATATCTGGCCATGGGAGGAACACATCCAAGAACCATGTCATAAGGGCTCAACACTTATATCTGACCATGGGAGGAGCACATCCAAGAACCATGTCAGAAGGGCTCAACACTTATATCTAGCCATGTGAGGAACACATCCCACATCCATGCTAGAAGGGATCAGCACTTATATCTATCCATGTGTGGAACACATCCTGCATCCATGCTATAAGGGCTCAGCACTTATATATGATCATTTGGGAACACATCCCATAGTCTCCTCATAATGGCTTTGCACCTATATCTGATCATGTGGGAACACATCCCACAGTCACATCAGAATGGCCCTGCACTTCCATCTGATCATGTGGGAACACATCCCACAGTCACATCATAATGGCTCTACACTTACATCTGATCATGTGGGAACACATTCCATAGTCACGTTAGAATGGCCCTGCACTTACATATGATCATGTGGAAACACATCCCATAGTCACACCAGAATGGCCCTCAGATCCAGTCTAAGTATTCCTAGTAACTGACTAGGTTCCTCCATTCTCCCATAGAATGGCCTTCAGCGCTTATATCTGATCGTGTGGGAACACATCCCACAGTCACCTCAAAATGGCTCAGCACTTACATCTGACCATGGAAGGAATCAATCCTCTCACCATGTCAAAATGGCTCACGAACTCATCACTTCCCCTTGGAGGGAACCTCGATCTGAAGAACACCAAGATTCTCCATGAAGTACTCAAACTTCACTTTGGCCAATGGCTTAGTCAACACATCAGCTATCTGTTCGTCCATCGCAACATACTCTAGCTTCACTACTCCTCTCTGCACCATATCCCTGATATAGTGATATTTGATCTCGATATGCTTCGACTTGTCATGGAACACCAAGTTCTCAGACAACTTCACACAAATCTGGTCGTCGCAATATATACAAGTAGCATCCAACTGGAGATCAAATAAATCAAACAGTAGCTTCCTTAGCCATACTACCTCACAACTAGCTGAACAAGCTACAACATACTCTGCTTTAGCTTTACTCAGTTCCATGCAAGACTATTTCCTGCCAAACCAAGAGATCATACCTGATCCCATACTAAAGAAACACCCTGAAGTGCTCTTTCTATCGATGGCACTCCCTGCCCAATCTGAATCAACATAACCTTCCAGATTAATCTTTTGATCAGCCTTATACTTGAGCCCATAATCAACTGTACCCTTTAGGTACCTCAGAATATGCTTTGCAGCAATCAAGTGAACATGTATCGAATTCGTTAGGAACTGGCTCAAGGTTTTCACAACAAAACAAATATCTGGTCTCGTATTTGTCAGGTACATCAAGGACCCAATCATCTGACAATACATCGTAGAATCAACCATCTCTGATAAAGCATCACTTAGAAGCTTTATATTTATGCCATGGGTGTGGTCATGGCCTTGCAGTCCATCATCTCGAACCTCTTCAAGATATTTACTGCATACTTCCCTTATTAGAGGGAGATTCCATATGTATTTTTCCACACTTCCATGCCTAGGAAATAGTGCATCATACCCAAGTCCTTCATTTCGAACTCGGCAGCAAGCTTCCTCTTTGTATCAACAATCAACCCATCCATACCTGTTACAAACAGATCATCTACATACAACATGAGTATCACTGGGTTCCAATCTTCAACGTTGTAGTAAAGGTTGGAATCTGCTTTACTTTTGGCAAAGCCCAAACTGGATAAGAAGCTATCAATTCTGTCATACCATGTCCTAGGTGCTTGTTTTAAACCGTATAGGGATTTCTTAAATTTACACACACGAGTCTCCTTTTCATGTGTCTCAATACTGAGTGGTTGCTCCACATACACTTGCTCTTCCACTACACCATTCAAGAAAGCAGTCTTAACATCTATCTGGTGTATCTTCCATTTCATCACTGCAACCAAAGCAAGTACTAATATGATAAAAGTATATCTAGCTACATGTGAAAAAGTTTCTTCATAATCTATTCCTTCTTTCTAGGAGAAGCCACGAGCCACAAATATTTCTTTATATTTTTCTATGCTACCATCTACAACATGCTTGATCTTGTAGATTCATTTGGAAGTTACAGTAGACTTCCCCTTTGGTCTAGGGACAACATCCTAGACATCATTCTTCATGATCGATTGATACTCTTTGATCATAGCATCCTTCCATTCTTTCCTTTCTGTCACTTCTTCATAGTTGGAAGGTTCTTTATAGATGAAGTCACATACTAAGGCTACATAACCGGAGCAGGACCTGGTTCTTTTCCTTTCTCTATGATTTTATTTTGGAGCCCCATATCTTTCTGCACCTTGGATAACTTCTCGTACCCAAGCATGTTTCCTCTTGTGAGGATTCTTCTCCTGAGGTGGATCTACAAGCTCTTGAGGTTATTATGTTTCTCAATCTTCTTCTTGAATTTCTTTATTCATGGTTGTGTCATGAATTGTGGGTACTTCTGTTTCTTTAGATTCTTCAGCATGTCTCTTTCTGTATTTGTTGTAAGCTAAGTCTTTGTCAAATGTTACATCCTTTCTGATGTCAATATTCTTGAATCCTGGGAAGTATATTATGTAAGTATTCGAGCTTTCAGAGTATCCCACAAATATACCCTTCCTTCCTGAAGGATCTAACTTTGTCCTATTTTCTTTCGAAATGTGTATGTACACTGGACAGATGAATATTCTGAGATGGATGACTTCTGGTTTCTTGTCAGAAAAGACTTCTTCAAGTGTCTTGTTCTCAAGTACTCTATGTGGAGTACAGTTCTGTACATACATCATTGTTCTAGAATCTTCTTCCCATAGATGCATGGGAAGATATTGATCATGAAGCATGGCCCTTGCATCTTCTATGATCGTTCTATTCTTCCTTTCTACAACCCCATTCTGTTGTGGATTATATGGAGTTGTTAACTCCCTCTTAATCCCTAAATATTTGCATAATGATTTGAATTCATTTGATGTGAATTCTCCACCATTATCTAATCAAAAGGTTTTGATCTTCTTTTATGTATGGTTCTCGATCAAGGCATTGAATTCCTTGAACTTGCTGAACACTTCATCTTTGTTCTTCAAGAAGTATATCCATGTCTTAGTAGAAAAATCATCAATAAAAGAAACCTAGTATACATACCCACTTAATGAACTGGATGACATCAGACCTTATACATCGAAGTGGATGATTTCCAACATTCCTTTTTCCTTTCTCTCGCTACTTGGAAATCTCTTCTTTGTGTTCTTTCCTTTTGCACATCCTTTGCAAACACCATCATCTTTTTCCTGAATTTCTGGAAGACCTTCAACATCTTTTCTTTCAAGTGGTAGTGCTCTGTAATGCACATGTGTAATCCTTCTATGCCAAAGTTCATTTGATTCTACTAATTCATGAACCAAATCTTGTTCTGGTTGGCCCTTCAATTTGTATAGACATCCCTCTTGTTCCCCAATCACTACTGCATCATCAATAGTCTTTCCCTTTGGCCAGATGAGAACTTGGCCATCTACAAATGCAACCCTCATGTGTTTTGCATCCAATGCAAATATGGAGAGGAGGTTCTCCTTAAGTACTGGTACAAATAAGAAATCCTTCATCATCATAGACTTTCCAGAGTCTAGCTTATAGGAGTATTTCCCACTACCTTTTATTGGATACTAGTAATCATCTCCAAGTTTCCCCTTGTAGGGTGATTCATGTTCTGATAGTTTCACAAAGGATTCTTTGAATCCTGTCATATGTTTGGAAGCCCCATTGTTTATAAGCCAATCATTGCTTCCATGTGTGATATTTCCCGTGAGAGAAAAAATCAATACATATTCTTCATCACTTGAAGAATCATCACTTTCTTTCTTGATTCTCTTTGTGGAAGGTTCATCATCTTCTGCAGCATCAACATGATGTTTTCTCTTGTTTTCCTTCTTCTTATGAGAGTTATTTTTGTTTCTAAGACAATCTTTTGCAAAGTGTCCTCTTTCATCACATGTATAGCATCTGAATTTGGATAAATATATTCTAGTATTATCTTTCTGGTGGAAGTGCTTACCTTTGGGGTGATGAGAGTTTCTTCTGCTTTTCTTGGAGTGTACTATAAGAGCTTGATCTTCACTTCCCGTATTTTCTTCTTGAGCTTCTTCTTGTGAGAATTCTTCCACAGTCTACTGAAATTGAGTATCTTCTTTCTGGCATGGATCCCTTAAATAAAGGAGTCCCATGATCTAGGGAGACCATTCAAGGTGGTCATCATAATTTCTGCATTCTCCACTTCTTCATCTACTGCTTCAAGTTGTTCCTTGATCTGAGAGACTCTTGAAAAGTAAGAATGGATGGTTTCTGCATTCTGGATCCTTACATTCTTTAATTGGTTTCTCAGAGTCATGTTTCGATTTATATTCTTCCCTTCAAACAGTTTGGTTAGGGCATCAAACACAGCTTTAGGTGCCTTTACGGAGGACACCTGTGGTATGAGGTGATCCTTGATTGAATCAGCAATATTACTCTTAGCCATGACCAATTTATTCTTGTGTAAGGCCTTAGCCTCATCTCCCTCTAGACCTGGAACCTCTTCATTGATGTAAGAGTCCAAATCATTTTCTTCCAGGACCAAGGAGATCCTATACTTACAGGATCGAAAGTTATCAGCTCCTTCAAGATTTTCATCAAGCTTGGTATGATGAGACATCTTAATAGAGAACCTCAAATGGAAATGCAAAAGCTTTAGATCTTACCAGGTCAAGATGTCGGAACTGTATCTTGAGCTGAATTTCTGCAGAGTTGGTTCGGGAGAATATTAGAGTTTGAATTTCCCAGAGTTCTACCCAACCAAAAACTTTGATCTTGATCTGTAAACTTCCATTTTGAGGAGGGTATCAATCCAGGCTTGGGATCACTCAAAAATTCCACTTCTGTGGAAAGCCCTAATTTCCAGTAGTAGTGTTGGGTCAAAAAATGAAAATGGTCAGAATCATATTCTGCTTCGACAAAAAGATGCACCTTAGAGAGGAGAGTCAGCCCAACCTTCCTTTTCTGAAAATTTGTGGAGAGAGATCCAAAAAGTAGGAATCCCTATTTTCCGCAGCTGCACAGTGTCTTCTTCTCAAGTTAGCTCTGATACCATGTTATATTTTTATCATTCAAGCTAGCATTATCTTAGGATCTTTAACTGAGATAATAACAAGCACATCAATCAAACACAAGAGACAATAGACACAGAGATTTTGCTCGGGGAAACCATAAAGGAGAAAACCCCGCAACTTCCTCAAAGATAAATCAACACCAAAAGCAAAACCCCAAAATAGTAAGATGATCTCTCAACAGTAGTAGTCTCTCTCTCTCTTGTCCCAACAACTTCTTCTCTCTCAGTTATGTGCTACAACTGAGTGTGAGTGAATGTGTGATAAATAGAGAGACTCACTCTCTATTTATACTAATTCTTGGCTTGAAAATAACTCACTAGGGTCGACTTCTTTAGGAGAGTCTAATAACCCTAGGGCCCCAGAACTGTGGGGAATTTAACCCTTGATCAATAGGAAGGGTTACCCTCTATGACTTTACATGACTTGTTTAAATTATTGAATCTCTCGATAGGAACTTTGGGGCCTGACATGACTCAATTACATTACATATACTTCCTAGAATAAACATCGGGGTACAATACATAAAATATACAAGTGAATACATTCCAAAGTTACAAATACATCAACATTTCCAAGTAATACTCCATGATCTTCTTATAGAAATAAAGTACTTGTAATCAAACTGCAAAACCGCTTGTTAGATGATTAAATTTATTCATAAAAACATATATAACATTATAAAAGAAAAAGAGTCCCTTGTAAGCAATTCGTCAGAAATTACTCTTATTTATTCAAAGAAACAAACACATATGTACATACATACAAGTTATTATAACCCAAAATATTTTTAAGGATCGGGAGGAGGAGGAATAGCTTCCCTTCAACTAATTCCATTTTCCTCTGTTGCAAAACATTCTGTATGAAATCCTATTTATATGTCGGTTGGTGATAAAGTCTAAGTCTATGTCCATTTACTACAAAGGAAATTTGTGAGCCATAAATTGTTTTAATTTCTATTGACCCATTGTCAAAAGATGTAACTACTTCATATGGGCCCATCCAATGGGTAGTTAACTTTCCTTTGAAATTTTTAAATCGTGAGTCAAATAGTAGTGCCCAATCTCCAATATTAAATTTCTTTTGCTTAATGAATTTATCATGCCATGTCTTTCGTTGATTTTGTATTAGCATGGTCCTTTGGAGTGCATCTTGTCTAATCTCATGTAACTCATTAATCTATAATATTTGTTTTTTCTGTGCTTCATCCAAATCCATTCCTAATTGTGCTGCCATACGAAAGGTTTTAACTTGAAATTCAATAGGTAAAAGGACTTGTTTTCCATACACTAACTCATAGGGGGTATGTCCGGTAGTGTTTCTTCATGTTATCCTATAGGCCCATAAAGCCTCCGAGAGTTTATTTTCCCAATCCTTATGATGTAAGTGAATGTTTTTGGTTAAAATGGCTTCTAATTCTTTATTGGTTGATTCTACCTAACCATTATCCTGAGGGTGATAAGGTGAAGATTTGCAATGTTGGATGCCATATTTCGTAGTAAGTTGTTTCATTAATTTGGAAGTGAATTGAGTACCTTGGTCTATGAAAATTTCTCTAGGTACACCAAATCAGGTGAATATTTATTCATGTATAAATTCTACCACTGATTTCTCTGTAGCCCTACACAAAGCTTTAGCTTCTACCGATTTGGTGACATAGTTCGTGCAAACTAGGATATACTTATTTTTATGAGACATGGGAGAAATTTATCCTACAAAATCAAGAGCCCATTTCTCAAAGGGTTCAATCATGACTTAGGGTTGTAGGGGCATTTGATCAAATGACATAGGTATACCCATTCTTTGGAAACTATCGCATCCTTTGACATTTTTGGTAGCATCCTTAAAAATGATTTGCCAATAATAACCAGAATGTAATACTTTGTATGTCATCCTCTTATCAAAAAAATGTCCTTCACATGGTCCATCATGGCATGCATGGAGGATGTCTATCATCTCATCCTCCTGCATACATCGTTGAATAATAAGATCTAGACCAGTGCTGAAGAGATCATTATCAACCCAAGAGTAATTGGAACTCTGAACTATAATACGTGACACTTCTCATGTGGGGACAAATGGTTTGGTTTTTTCCCAGTTGCTAAATAATTGGAAATATCTTCAAACCAAGGGGTTTGAACAGATACAGCAAATAGATGTTCATCAAGAAAAGTGTCATCAACAGGTTTAGTACCATCTTCATGTTGAATATGGGAAAGGAAATCTACTACTAGATTTTATTTACCAGGTCGGTCAATGATGGTGATATTAAATTATTTAAATAGAAGAAGCCACCGGGTCACTCTTCCATTGGTAATTGGTTTATTCATTAGAAATATAATGGTAGAGTGATCGGTATGCACAAAAACTTCATAACCTGTAATGTAATGGTGAAATTTATTAATAGAATAAACTACTACCAAAAATTCTTTTTTCAGTAATAGTGTAATTTAGTTTGGCAGGAGTCAAATTCTTGCTAAGAAAATAAATGGCATAAGGTGCTTGTCCCTATTTTTGGCCGAGGATTCCTCCTATGGCCATATCAGAAGTATCGGTGGATATATGAAAATGAAGGGACCAATCGGGAACCCTAAGTATTGGTGCCACCGATAACTTAGCTTTTAGAATTTCAAAAGCATTTTGACAAGATTCTGTCCACTGGAATTCTACATCCTTTGTAAGCAATTTAAACATTGGTGCTGCTATTTTAGTGAAATTTTCAATAAAGAGGTGGTAATAGCCTGCATGACCAAGAAATATTCTTACCTTTTTTGAGTTTTTGGAGAGGGAAGGCCAACAACTACTTTGATCTTAGCAGGATCTACCTTAATTCCTTGGGAGGAAACATGGTGTCCTAAAACTATAAATTATGTCAATAACATTTTACAATTTTCATGACTAAGGGATAAATTCGTTTCTTGACATCAGATCAGGACCTTATTGAGGTTATCAAGATATTCTTGAAAGGTATTTCCATAGGATGTAAAATAATCCATGTACACCTCCACAAAGTCATGTATAATATCAGAAAGGATTCCTAAGACTGCTCGCTGAAAAGTGGCAAGTGCATTACATAGGCCAAATGGAAAAAATCTATAAGCATATGTTCCCCAAGGGCATGTAAAAGTGGTCTTGTCTTGATCTTCAAGTGCTATTAAAATCTGGTTGTAACCACTATATCCGTCAAGAAAGGAAAAATATTATTTACCTGACAGGGTATCTAACACTTTATCAATAAAAGGTAAAGGAAAGTAGTCTTTAAGTGTGGCTTTGTTTAGCTCCCTAAATTCAACACAAATGCACCATTTCCCTGTGACTTTGTTTGGGACTACTACGAAAGGAGACACCCATTTACTATCATAGATAGGATAAATGAAACCAGAAGTGAGGAGTTTTTGTAATTCTTCTTTTACTATATCCTTTAGAGCAGGATTCATCCTCCTCTACGGATTCCTTATAGGTGAAATGTTTGTATCCATATAAATATGGTGAATACAAGTGTCAGGGTGTATACCCTTCATATCAGTGTATTCCCATGCAAATGCTCCAGCTTGTTTTTAAAGAACTTTAAGCAGTTGTGCTTATTGGTGTTCACTTAACCCTACATTTTATGTAGAATTTTTTCAGGGCCAACCTCACAAGGTATGGTATAGGGTCCTGTATGCTCTTCAATCATGAAGACACAAGGTGTCTCCATAAACATTGAGAGAGCCATATTCTCTTGAAACTCATCTCCAAAAATATAATCAAATTCAACAAAATACTGAGGAAAATATGTACGAGTTGTTGAAGAAACAAACTGATTTAATACATTCTCAGTGGTCTACTCCTGAAGTTCCAAGGAGGAATCACTGGGGAGGGAGAGGTCATCAAAGTCTTCATCCCTGAAAGAACAATTTAACCACCATGAGTTTTTAATTATTGATTGTGCTGGGGGGTATAAAATAAGTCTCTGTGTAGAAGGATCCCTTTATTCTATGACCATAAAGTCGACAAGGTACTCCCATGAGGCTACTGATATGATAATGTCATCCAGGACTCCAACAAGTTTTACCATAGTATGGTCTGCTAGTTCTAGGATGGAAGGCGTAGGTCGAAGAAATTGTCCTAATTGTAAAACTTCTAAGACTGCAGTGGTCATCATGTTGATAGCAAATCCTAAATAGATTAATTTATTTTTTATGGAGGTGTTGTTTATAATTACAGTCATTACTGGGGCTCCTGTATTTGTATATTTTGCAATCCGAGACTAATCTGTCATACATTCAGACATCTCTCCTATGACGTGAATTGTGAGAGGGTCCTTTTGCTTCTTCCCTAGGAGTTTAATGCATAGCTCTTTTATTACCTTGTTGTAGATTGGTATGTCCTTGATAGCTTGTAATAGAGGGATTTTGACACATATAATCTTTAATTCGTTTAAAATGTCATACTCCAGATGAACTACAAGTTTTTCTATCACTACTTTCTCCGGGAATGGAGGAACTATTTGCTCCTGAATAGTTTCTTGTGGCAGACGGGTGTGTACTGGAATCTTTGGAATGTTCACATATTCCAAAATGACATCATTCACGGGTTCATTTGAATCCTCTTCCTCTTCATTTGCTTCATGAATGATGACTAATGACTTGGGTTTGTCATTCACAACTCTTCCAGATCGTAATTGAATCTCATGTACAGGTACAGTCGAAAGAAGGTATGATGGAAGAGTTTGCAACTCAATGCTGTTAAGAGCTTCAGTTGGTTTATTATTTGGGTTAGTTATCGGTTGTGCAAATAATAATGTCGGTCGAGGAGGATTTTTATTCTGGAAGTGATGAGGTTGTTGTGTGATGAAAGGAACTGGAGATACAAATCCAGGAGAAATTTTCTGCAAATTTGTTTGGTGCTGAGGATAAGGATGATTAGGTGTAGGGACAGGTTTTGACTGAGGCTATGGTTGTCCTCTCCACCCTTGTAACCAATATTGCTTCTACAGAAATTGAGGAGGATGGTATTGAGGTGGCCAATTCTGCAAACTTGCATTGTTCCATTATTGAGGTGGTTGATATGGAAGATAATAGAGTGGAGGTTGTGGTGGAAAGTTCTGATATGTTGGTTGGTCTCTAGGTTACCAAGGATTCCTCCTAGATGTTTCAGCTACATCCCCACTCTTATATATGGATTGCGACCCATGAAAGGATGGGCAATTATCTGTTGGATGCTCTTTTGTATATATGTGACATATAGAGATGTTGTTTAATGGACATTCCCTTTGAGGATGTTTGGTCCTACATCTTGGACAAAATATCCACATTTATGCTCATTATTCATCTTGCCTTTTATTGGCTTGTAAATAATCTAGTTGAGAACCCATTGCTCCTAATATATCAGTTTTGAAATTCTCCAATAGGTTTCCTAACTCTACCCTTGTAACTCCACCTGAACTAGGAATGTTCCTCTTACATTTCTACTATAAGGCTCTCAAAATTTTTTCCCATATTTCCCCCTACTTATAGAATAATTTTTACACATCTCACTGATTTGTGCAAAGGTTTTATAAGAAATATCGCCAACTTCCATGAGATTAATAATTTCTAACAAGTCCTCGGAGATCCCTTTAAGGAAAAGTGTACATACTGCATCTTCTCAGAGGTCACTATATTTTTATTTTTGTAATGTATAAACGAACGTCTTGAGATAATCCTACAGGATTTTGTATTCAAGTTGTTGTATATTGAATATATCATGTCAAGAGTCCTTAGTTTTGCAATACTCTTGATATTTTTTCAAGGATGAGGTTCTCATACCATCCCAAGTCCTGATAGTGGATTCGCCTAATCCCATGAACCATCCCAAAGAAGAATATTTTAGTGTAGAAGGAAAGAGTTTTAGTTTGTGAGCATCTTGTAGATAATTATAGCTCCTACAAATGATATCGAACTCGAACAGGATTGTGTTTGGGTCCTCATTAATTTTTCCATAGAAAGTAGGTAAGGAGGAAGGAGGGATGTTTTTCATAGTTACATCCTACATAGTGTCAAAACTAGGAAACCTGAAGGTAGCCTCAGTTCAATTTTCCCCATCTCCTTCATCATTTCTAACTTCATCATGATCTTCATTTTCTCCCCATCTCTCCATGTAGGCCAAGTTTTTAACATAAATATACTTAGGAAGCTCCTTTCGAGGTGATAATGGGGCGTCCCAATGTTCATTTTCGAGAGAGATATTCCTTTGATCGATCATATTTTTATTGAATCCTAGAGGGATAGTAGGTTCTACTGTGGATGTTTCAATTTTTGAGATAACTGGATCTACGGAGTTTCCAACTAGAGCTTTTACCTAGGCAGGCTCAACAAAGTCAACGAAATTCGGATCTCCTACTAGTGAAAAATTTGTATTATTTGGATTCAAGACTAGTGGAGGGTTAGAGTTTCCTAGTGGCTGATCCTCTTGAACTTCCTCGGTAAGATATCCTGAGAGAGTCTCCTTAGGTTTTTGGGTAGAACTACTTCCTCCAGGTGTCTTTCGATACCTTTCTACTGAGTTAGTGGTTGGGGTATTATGTGCCCTATAAAATTTAGTAAGAATTTCAATAAGTTTTCCTGTCTTAACAAATCTACCCTGAGGATCTCTAAGTCTGCTCATGAAAAAATTTAAACTAAAGAAAAACCTATGCTACTACTATTGCTAGATTTGGGGGTTCCTGTTATAATAGATGCACAGGTTCTTACCGCTCGTCTTACTGCTCCCCCGCCACCAGCCTATTACTAAGCTTCATAAAGAAGTCTATCTATTCTACCTTACAGAACAAATCCCTGGAAACATCACCAAAATGTTGGGTGTTATAACGTCTAGATTAATTCACTTAATATTTAATTATCAACTGGGGTTGGTAGGCTTAGAGTTGACACAAAATATATGCGAAGGTAGAGGGATTCCTATGGTGTCGTGGAAATATTTTAACAAACAAAATATCGAAAAATCTTTCAAAATAAAAAACCGAGTCAAACTCCTAAGAATTTAACTATTAAGGTAATTGAACCGGAATAGAATACTAAACCAAATGATTGATGATTTATTTTATATAAGAAAATAAATTTAGACTAAAAAGGGTACTATCAACAACTAAATTTTAAAATGAAAAACTAGGATGCAAGGAAGGCCTAATTTATAAGTAACTAGAAAACTTAAAAAAGAATGGATTTGAATTCTATCCTCCAAGTCTTTTTCAGTTAATCACACAATGAAAAGGGAACAGTATGCAAAGTACTAGTATATTTTCCTAAGAATAACACATCTTATACTAAGTTTTACATGAAAATGGATAAATCAATCCAAAGACATGAGCATAAAACAATTCAACAGTAAAAAGGAATCATAAATAAGCTTAAGAAACAAAACACAACATAGCTTAAAACATGTTCAATGTGAAAAGAGGTAGGGATAAGGATAAAACTTTAATAAATAATCTAAAACAATCCAATTTCAACTTTAATGTTAAATAGAATTATCATCTAACTATTACAGTCAAATCATACTTCAAATACTATAGAAACGGAACTTAAAACAATTTCAAAACACATTAAAAACACTAAAAATGAAACGCTGAATGATAGAATGAACTACAGGTCTGAAAGGGGTGACTGAATGATAGTTTAAATAGGTTGTCTGGATGACAGTCTACACAATTAAAATAATAGAAAATAATTTAAATGATTTAATCTTCAGCTAAATTTATGCAAATGTAGATACAATGCAGAGAGGTAGTAAATAAACCTACTTAATGATCAAATTTGACAGTGAAATAAACTTAAACACATTCATAAACAATTAGGGGTGGTACTTGGCTAACGCTTACTTGAGCGCAATCATAAACATCAGAATATACAACTTCTATTAAAATATGGAACAAAAGTACAGAGTTCTTCTCTTAAAAAATGATTGTCTAACTAATGAAGTGATCAACTCTTTAGCTCTGTGCATGGAGGCGTTTATATACAATGTTTACATGGATGAGCAATTTGACCCTTTAGTGGTCTACTTCTCTCTAAATTTAGTCAACCATTATTGCAGTCGAATTATCAAATGCCAACACACAACACTATTCATTCTTTAGCATGTGTGATGTGGCATACAACTCCTTTTTTAGCATGGCTGGTGGAGTGGTGTTAGATAGAGGAGAGCACACTGAGGTGAGTCTTCTAGAACGAGAATCATTCCATCATTCAAACACATGGACTGGTGGTGTGGTGTCAAGTGAAGAAGGATGCAGGAGATCCTTATAGATTGAGGAACATGATTTCACCCAAATGCGTGGACAGTAAATAGTTTGCAAAATTGTTTCATGCTTTAACACTCAGAATCTGTCTTCAACAGTGTGCAGTCTGGTTAGCAATTTGGACGGTAATCTGAACAGTGAACTGGATATGCTCTACGTATATCTAGCTAAATGCATTGTCTATTTGTTGGCATTCTAAGGTCTGCAAAATCAATCCCATGCTAGCATTTTAATGCCTAGAAACCTGCCAACAAATATCGCATAGCCTAATCAACGAGTTGAATGGTAAGTTGGACATGCTACACGCATATTTGGCTGAATACATGTTTGTTTGTTAATTTGTCCAAAATACTATATAACCTGCAAAAAAATATACACATAAATTAATATATCAAATGCGCTTCAAACAATGTCAATTTTAGTCAATAAAATCGTAAAATGATAATAATAAACAGATTTTACACAAACCTTAAATACATTCATACCTGGGGATGAATAGTGATATGCATGACATAAAATATGCAAAAAGATAACAAAACATATGTTTAAATGTGTAATTTAACTGCCAAAAGTGATAACAAATATGGGATCAACATGCCTATACAAAAATTCTATGGAGAAAGTATCAGGAGCAAGGCCTTCAGGTGGGATGAGCCTAGATGTGTCACTTGGCCAACAAGTCTGCATCAAAATTTTGTGATCTTGGGACAAACTTAATATTAAAAGCTTGAAATGAGCTAGTCATATCCCTTACTAATTTATAATAATTCAAAAGATGAGGGGTCAAACAATGGATCTGGTTCCTTACATGTTTAACTACCATTTTCGAGTCTCCATAACATTGAATGATGTCATCTCCCAAGTCAATTGCTTTTTTAAGCCCTTGTACCAAGGATTCGTATTCTATAATGTTATTGGTGCACTCGAACTCTAGTCTATAGGAAATCATCCATTTGGCACCTTTAGGATCAATAAGAATGCAACTTGCACTGGAACCATATTTAGACTTACATCCATAAAAAAAAGTGTCCATACTGGTAAATGTAATCCAAAATTTGTATTAACATGATATACATTATGTACAATTTCACCAACAAATGGAATAACTTTACAATTATTGATTTATGACAGTTTGTAAACATTTTTATTCGGAGAAGTGTCAGCAGGAATATCACCAAAGTAAGAATCAAGGGTGTACCCTCCTATTGTCTAAGGGTTAAAGTCCTCGCAGTTCTGGGGCACTAGGGTTATTAGACTCACCTAGTGAAGTCAGTCCTAGTAGGGTTTTAGTCATGTCGGGAATTAGTATAAATAGAGAGGTGACCTCTCTATTTGCCACACACTCACTCACACTCAGTTGTAGCACATAGCTAAGGAAGAAGAAGACACTGGGCTAGGAAGAAAGAGGTTACT
Organism: Pseudotsuga menziesii; assembly: GCA_001517045.1. Taxonomy (NCBI): domain Eukaryota; kingdom Viridiplantae; phylum Streptophyta; class Pinopsida; order Pinales; family Pinaceae; genus Pseudotsuga; species Pseudotsuga menziesii. The sequence continues at coordinate 106,158 of LPNX011124933.1, forward strand.
GCTGTCTGGAGATCATCTTACTATTTTGGACTTTTCTATTTGGTGTTGATTCTATCTCTGAGGAAGTTGAGGGGCTTTCTCCATTTATGGTTTCCCCGAGGAAAAACACTGTGTTCATTTTCTCTTGTGTTATATTGTTTTGCTTGTTATTCTCTCAGTTAAAAGATCCTAATAATGCTAGCTTAAAGTTAAAAATCTAACATGGTATCAGAGCTAACCTAAGAAGAAGACACTATGCAGCTGCGGGAACTAGGGATTCCTACATTGTGGATCTTCCTCCACATATTTACAACAAAATAAGGTTGGATTAACTCTCATCCCTAGGGCACATCTTTCTGTCGAAGCAGAATCCAATCTTGAGGTTTTTCAGTTTTGGACCCGACATTGCTGCTGGAAATTAGGGCTTTTCACATAAGAGGAATTTTTTAGTGAGCCAAGGCCTAGATTGATATCCTCCCCAAAATTGAAGTTAGGGATCAATTTCAAAGCATTTGGTTGGACAAAACTCTGGAAAAGCAAAACCCTAATATGATCCTAAACCAACACTACAGGATTTTAGCTCCAAATCCAGATCCGACATCTTGACCTGGTAAGATCTAAATCTTTTGTATTTATATTTGATGTTCTAATTTAAGATGTCTCATAATACCAATATTGATGCAAAGCTTGAGGGAGCTAATAACTTCCAATCCTGGAAGTATAGGATCTCCCTGGTTCTAGAAGAGAATGAGTTAGAATTCTACATCAATGAGGATGTTCCAGTTCTACAGGGAGATGAGGCTAAGGCCTTACATAAGAAGAAGTTGGTTATGGAAAAGAGGATCATTGTTGATTCTATCAAGGATCACCTTATACCACAAGTGTCCTCCCTCAATACACCTAAAGCTATGTTTGATGCCCTAACCAAATTGTTTGAAGGAAAGAACATAAACCGGAAGATCACCTTGAGGAACCAATTGAAGAATGTGAAGATCCAAAATGTAGAAACCATCTAGTATTACTTCACAAGGGTTTCTCAGATTAAGGAACAATTGGAAGTAGTAGATGAAGAAGTGGAGAATGCAGAGATTGTGATGACCACCTTGAATGGTCTCCCTAGGACATGGGACTCCTTCATTCAAGGGATTTGTGCCAGGAAGAAGTTAGTCAAGTTCAGTAGATTGTGGAAAGAATGTTCTCAAGAAGAAGCTGGGATAGCAGCTCAAGAAGATAATATGGGAAGTGAAGATCAAGCTCTCACAGTACAATCCAATAAACCCAGATCCAGCCATAACAGAAGTAAGTATTCTAATAAAAGGAATAACTTCAAAAATCCTAGAGATAAGTCTAAGTTTATTTGCTATACATGTGATGAGAGAGGACACTTTGCTAGAGATTGTCCTAAGAACAAATGTATCTCTCACAAGAAGAAGGGAAACAAGAGAAGACATTATGCGCATGCTGCAGAGGATGATGAACCTTCATCAAAGAGAACCAGATATGAAAGTGAAGATTATTCAAGAGAGGAAGAATATGTTTTGATTTTTTCTCTCACGGGAAACATTACTCATGGAAGCAATGATTTACTTATAGATAGTGGTGCTTTCAAGAACATGACTGGATTCAAGGAATCCTTTGTGAAAATTTCAAAACATGAATTGCCTCACAAGGTGAAACTAGGAGATGACTACCAGTATCCAGCAAAAGGTAGTGGGGAATCCTCCTATAAGCTAGACTCTAGAAATTCTATGACAATGAAGGATGTATTGTTTGTACAAGGACTCAAGAATAACATTTTCTCCATATCTACATTAGATGCAAAAGGAATGAGGGTTGCATTCATAGATGGTCAAGTCATCATGTGGCCAAAAGGAAAGACTATTGATGCTGCAATAGTGATTGGGGAACAAGAAGGAGGTTTGTAAAAATTGAAGGGCCATCCAGAACAAGCCTTGGTCCATGACACAGTAGAGCCAAATGAACTTTGGCATAGAAGGCTTGCACATGTGCATTATAGAGCACTACCTCTTGCAAGAAAAGTTGTTGAAGGTCTTCCAGAAATACAAGCAAAACATGATGGGGTTTGTAAAGGATGTACGAAAGGAAAGAACACGAAGAAGACATTTCCAAGTAGCGAGAGTAAAGAAAAAGGAATCTTGGAAATCATCCACTCCGATGTATGCGGTCCAATGTCATCAAGTTCACTAAGCATGTATGTATACTATGTTTCTTTCATTGATGAATTTTCTAGGAAGACATGGATCTACTTCACGAAGAAGAAAGATGAAGTCTTCAACAAATTCAAGGAATTCAAAGCCTTGATCAAGAATCACACCGAAAAGAAGATTAAGACCTTTTGATCAAATAATGGTGGAGAATTCTTATGAAATGAATTCAAAGAGTTGTGCAAAGACTCAGGGATTAAGAGGGAGTTGTCCACTCCTTATAATCCACAACAGAATGGGATTGCAGAACGGAAGAACATAACTATCATGGAAGCCGCAAGATCTATGCTTCATGAACAGCGGTGTATGTACAGAATTATACTGTACACAGAGTACTCGAGAATAAGATTCCTGAAGAAGTCTTCTCCGGTAAGAAACCAGAAGTCAGCCATCTCAGAATATTCGGCTGTCATGTGTACATACACATTCCAAAAGAGAAGAGGACAAAATTAGATCCTTCAGGAAAGAAGGGTATATTTGTGGGATACTCTGAAATCTCAAAGGCTTACAGAATCTATTTCCCAGGATACAAGAATATTGACATCAACAGGGATGTGACATTTGATGAAGACACAGCTTACAACAAATCCACAAAGAAAATTGCTGAAGAACCTGAAGAAGCAGAAGCACCCAGAATTCATGATACAACCATGAATGAAGAAACTCAAGGAGAAGATCGAGAATTTGAAGAACCACAAATACCCATAGATCCACCTCTGGAGAAGAATCCTCATAAGAGGAAACCTGCTTGGGTATGTGAAATTATCCACGGTGCGGAGAGATATGGGGCTCCAGAAGAGAATCACAGAGAAAGAAAGAGGACCAGATCTTGCTCCAGGTATGTAGCATTACTATGTGATTTCATCGATAAAGAACCTTCCAATTATGAAGAAGTGGTAGAAGGGAAACAATTGAAGGATGCTATGATCGAAGAGTATCAATCGATCATGAAGAATGATGTTTGGGATGTTGTACCAAGACCAGAAGGGAAGTCAATTGTAACTTCCAAATGGATCTACAAGATCAAGCATGCTGCAGACGATAGCATTGAAAAATATAAGGCAAGATTTGTGGCTCATGGTTTCTCCTAGAAAGAAGGAATAGATTATGAAGAAACCTTTGCACCTAAAGCCAGATACACTTCCATCAGATCAGTACTTTCCTTGGCTGCAGTAATGAAATGGAAGATACACCAAATGGATGTCAAGACTGCTTTCTTGAATGGTGTAGTGGAAGAGGAAGTGTATGTAGAACAACCACTCGGTTTTGAGACACATGATAGGGAGTCTCATGTGTGCATATTGAAGAAACCCCTGTACGGTTTGAAACAGGCACCCAGGACATGGTACGATAGAATTGACAGCTTTCTATCCAATTTTTTCTTTACCAAGAGGAAATTAGATTCTAACCTTTACTACAAGGTTGAAGATGGCAACCCAGTCATGCTTCTACTATATGTAGATGATCTGTTTGTAAGAGGTATGGATGGGTTGATTGCTGATACAAAGAGAAATCTTACTGATGAATTCGAAATGAAGGAATTGGGTATGATGCATTATTTTTTAGGCATGGAGGTGTGGTAGAATACAAATGGAATCTCCCTCGAACAAGAGAAGTATGCAATAGAGATCCTAAAGAGGTTTGGGATGATGGACTGCAAGGCTATGGTCACACCAATGGCATCGAACCTGAAGCTATTGAGAAATGCTACATCAGAGTCGCTTGATGCTACGATGTATCGTTAGATTATTAGGTCCTTGATGTACCTAACGAACACAAGACCATACATTTTATTTGCTTTGAACACCTTGAACCAGTTCTTGATAGATCCAAGAAATGTTCACTTGATTGCTGCAAAGCATATTCTGAGGTACCTGAGGGGTACAGTTGATTATGGGCTCAAGTATGAGTCGAATCAAAATATTAACCTAGAGGGTTATGTTGATTCAGATTGGGCAGGCAGTGCCATCGATAAGAAGAGCACTTCAGGGTCTTGCTTCAGTATGGGATCAGGTGTGATCTCTTGGTTTAGCAGGAATCAATCCTATGTGGCACTGAGTACAACTGAAGCAGAGTATGTCATAGCTTGTTCAGCTAGTTGTGAGGTAGTATGGATAAGGAAGCTATTATCTAATTTATTTGATCTCTAGTTGGATGATACTTGTATATATTGCGACAACCAAAGTTGTGTGAAGTTGTCGAAGAACTTGGTGTTCCATGACAAGTCAAAGCATATCGAGGTCAAGTATCACTATATCAAGGATATGGTGCAGAGGGGAGTAGTGAAGCTCCAGTATGTTGTGACGGATGATCAGATAGTTGATGTGTTGAGGAATCCATTGGCTAGGGTGAAGTTTGAGTACTTTAGGGAGAAGCTTGGTGTTCTCCAGATTGAGGTTCCCTCCAAAGGGAAGTGATGAGTCCGTGAGCCAATTCTGACATGAGAGAAGATTGAGTTCTTCCATGGTCAGATGTAAGGGATGAGCCATTCTGTCATGGTGAGAGGATTTAGGTTCCTTCCATGTCAGATATGAGTGCTAATCCATTCTGATATGACTGTAGGATTGGTTCCTACATGATCAGATATAAGGGCTATTTCCATTCTTGGAATGGAGGTGCCTGGTCAGTTACCAAGAAAACTTAGTCTAGGACTGAGAGCCATTCTGATGTGATAGAGGGATGTGTTCCCACTTGATCATATGTAAGGGCTGAGCCATTCTATCATGGTTAAAGGATTAGGTTCCTCCCATGTCAGATGTGAGTGTTGGCCATTATGATGAGTAGGTCAAATGTAAGGGCAACTGCCATTCTCCGGGAGAATGGAGGCACCTGGTCAGTTACTAGGAATCCTCAGTCTAGGACTAAGAGCCATTTAAATGAGATGTGTTTACACATGGTTGAATGTAAGTGCATATCCTTTCTGACAAGATGAGGTTGGATATAAGTGTTGAGCCATTCTGGTGTGATGTGTTTACACATGGTCAAATGTGAGTGCTATGCCTTTCTGATGATATGGGGTCAGATCTAAGTGTAGATCCATTCCGATGCGATGTGCTTGCACATGATTGCATATAAGTGTTGAGCCATTCTAGTGTGATGTGTTTACACATGGTCAGATGTGAGGGCTGGGCCTTTATGAAAAGATGAGGTCAGATGTGAGTGCTAGGCATGCCTTTCTAACAAGATGAGGTCATATGTAAGACTTGGACAAGCGATTCTAAGTTAAGTGTCTGATATAAGCATTGATGAAGACCTACATGAAGGGTAGGCCTATAGGGATGACTCCGTAGAACTTCCTGTGACAAGAAGAATCGAGATAGCACCATTCTGAGATAGCATGTGATGATGATATAGACTTGATGATGATATAGATCAAGTGATTATCCAGATGTGATGATGATATAGAATTTATGATGATCTAGATCAAGTGATGATCCAGTATTCATGATGATGCAGATTCCGTGATGAAGAAGACTTGAAGAACAAGATGACTTAGAAGATGACTTGAAGAAAAAGAATATGAAGAAGACTTGAAGATGAAGATAATGAGATGACCCAGTCGATACAGAGAAGAAGACTAGTGCTGAAAATTGTGTCGAAAGAATACCTTCCTAGTTAAGAGGGAGTGTTGATGTATTTGTAACTTTAGAATGTATTCACCTATGTATCTTATGTCTTGTACCTCGATGTTTATTTTGGGATGTGTCTGTAATGTAATTGAGTCATGATGTCATGCCTCGATGTTCTGATCGAGAGGATCTATAATGTAAACAAGTCATTGTGGGTAACCCTCCTATTGTCTAAGGGTTAAATTCCCCGCAGTTTCAGGGCACTAGGGTTATTAGACTCACCTAGTGAAGTCGGGCCTAGTAGGTTTTTAGTCATGTCGAGAATCAGTATAAATAGAGAGGTGACCTCTCTATTTAACACACACTCACTCACACTCAGTTGTAGCACATAGATGAGGAAGAAGAAGACACTAGGGCTAGGAAGAAAGAGGTTACTGCTATCGGGAGATCATCCTACTGTTTTGGGATTTTCTATTTGGTTTTGATTCTATCTCTGAGGAATTTGTGGGGTTGTATCCATTTATGGTTTCCTAGAGGAAAAAAACTATGTTCATTGTCTCTTTTGTTTAATTGTTGTGCTTGTTATTCTCTCAGTTAAGAGATCCTAATAATGCTAGCTTAAAGTTAAAAATCTAACATGGGATCATAGCTAACCTGAGAATAAGACACTATACAACTGCAGGAACTAGGGCTTCCTACTTTATTGATATTCCTCCACATATTTTCAGCAAAAGAAGGTTGTATTAACTCTCCTCCTTAGGGCGCATCTTTCTGTCGAAGTAGAATCCAATTCTGAGGTTTTTCAGTTTTGGGCCCGACACTACTGCCAGAAATTAGGGCTTTTCAAAGAAGAGGAATTTTCAGTGAGCCAAGTCCTGGATTGATATCCTCCCCAAAATCAAAGTTAGGGATCAATTTCAAAGCATTTGGTTGGACAGAACTCCAGAAAATAAAAACCCTAATTTGTTCCTAAACCAGCACTGCAAGATTTTAGCTCCAAATCCAGATTCGACATCTTGACCTAGTAAGATCTAAATCTTTTGTATTTCTATTTGAGGTTCTTAGTTAAGATGTGTCATCATACCAAGCTTGATGAAAATATTGAGGGAGCTAATAACTTCCGAGCCTGGAGGTATAGGATCTCCCTGGTTTTGGAAGAGAATGAGTTGGACTCATACATCAATGAGGAGGTTCCAGTTCCAAAGGGAGATGAGGCTAAGGCCTTACATAAGAAGAAGTTGGTTATGGTAAAGAGGATCATTGCTGATTCTATCAAGGATCACCTTATACCACAAGTGTCCTCCCTCCAGACACCTAAAGCTATGTTTGATGCCCTAACCAAATTGTTTGAAGGAAAGAACATAAACCAGAATATGACCTTGAGGAACCAATTGAAGAATGTGAAGATACAAAATGCAGAAACCATCCAGTCGTACTTCACAAGGGTTTCTTAGATCAAGGAACAATTGGAAGCAGTAGATGAAGAAGTGGAGAATGTAGAGATTGTTGTGACCACCTTGAATGGTCTCCCTAGGACATGGGACTCCTTCTTTCAAGGGATCTATGCCAAGAAGAAATTAGTCAAGTTCAACAGACTGTGGGAAGAATGTTCTCAAGAAGAAGCTCAGATAGGTGCTCGAAAAGAGAAGATGGGAAGTGAAGATCAAGCTCTCACATTAAAATCCAAGAAACCCAGATCTAGCCATCACAGAAGTAAGTATTCTAATCAAAGGAATAACTTTAGAAATCCTAGAGATAAGTCTAAGTTTATTTTCTATACATGTGATGAGAGAGGACACTTTGCTAGAGATTGTCCTAAGAACAAAAGTAGCTCTCACAAGAAGAAGGGAAACAAGAGAAGACATCATGCTCATGCTGTAGAGGATGATGAACCTTCATCAAAGAGAACCAAATATGAAAGTGAATATTCTTCAAGCGAGGAATAATATGTTTTGATTTCCACTCTCATGGGAAACATTACTCATGGAAGAAATGATTGGCTTATAGACAGTGGTGCTTCCAAGCACATGACTGGATTCAAGGAATCTTTTGTGAAAATTTCAAAACATGAATCACCTCACAAGGTGAAACTAGGAGATGACTACCAGTATCCAATAAAAGGTAGTGGGGAATCCTCCGATAAGCTAGACTCTAGAAAGTATTTGACAATGAAGGAAGTATTGTTTGTACCAGGACTCAAGAATAACCTTTTCTCCATATCTGCATTAGATGCAAAAGGAATGAGGGTTGCATTCATAGATGGTCAATTCATCATGTGGCCAAAAGGAAAGACTATTGATGATGCAATAGTGATTGGGGAACAAGAAAGAGGTTTGTGCAAATTGAAGGGCCATCTAGAACAAGCCTTGGTCCATGACACAGTAGAGCCAAATGAACTTTGGAATAGAAGGCATGCACATATGCATTATAGAGCACTACCTCTTGCAAGCAAAGTTGTTGAGGGTCTCCCAGAAATACAAGCAAAACATGATGGGGTCTACAAAGGATGTGTGAAAGGAAATAACACAAAGAATACATTTCCAAGTAGCAAGAGCAAAGAAAAAGGAATCTTGGAAATCATCCACTCCGATGTATGTGGTCCAATGTCATCAAGTTCACTAAGTGGGTATGTATACTATGTTTCTTTCATTGTTGACTTTTCTAGGAAGACATGGATCTACTTCATGAAGAACAAAGATGAAGGATTCAACAAAATTCAAGGAATTCAAAGACTTGATCAAGAATCACACTGCAAAGAATATTAAAACCTTTTGATCAAATAATGGTGGAGAATTCACGTCAAATGAATTCAAAGAGTTATGCAAAGAATCAGGGATTAAGAGGGAGTTTTCCACTCCTTATAATCCACAACAGAGTGGGATCACAAAACAGAAGAATAGAAATATCATGGAAGCTGCAAGAGCTATGCTTCGTGATCAATATCTTCCTATGCATCTTTGGGCAAAAGCTGCTAGAACAATGGTTTATGTACAGAACCATACTCCACACAGAGTACTTGAGAACAAGACTCCTGAAGAAGTCTTCTCCAGCAAGAAACCAGAAGTCATCCATCTCAGAATATTTGGCTGTCTTGTGTACATAGACATTCCAAAAGAGAAGAGGACAAAATTAGATCCTTCAGGAAAGAAGGGTATATTTGTGGGATACTCTGAAAGATCGGAGGCTTACAAAATCTATTTCCCATGATACAAGAAGATTGACATCAATAGGGATGTTACATTTGATGAAGACATGGCTGACAACAAATCCACAAAGAAACCTGATGAAGAACCTGAAGAAGCAGAAGCACCCAGAATTCATGATACAACCATGAACTAAGAAACTCAAGGAGAATATCAAGAATTTGAAGAACCACAAAGACCTATAGATCCACCTTTGGAGAAGAATCCTCATAAGAGGAAACCTACTTAGGTACGTGAAATTATCCAAGGTGCGGAGAGATATGGGGCTCTAGAAGAGAATCACATAGAAAGAAAGAGGACCAGATCCTGCTCCGAGTATGTAGAATTACTATGTGATTTCATCGATAAAGAACCTTCCAATTATGAAGAAGCAACAGAACGAAAAGAATTGAAGGATGCTATGATCCAAGAGTATCAATCGATCATGAAGAATGATGTTTGGAATGTTGTCCCAAGACCAGAAGGGAAGTTATTTGTAACTTCCAAATGGATCTACAAGATCAAGCATGCTACAGATGATAGCATTGAAAAATATAAGACAAGATTTGTGGCTCGTGGTTTCTCCCAGAAAGAAGGAATAGATTATGAAGAAACCTTTGCACCTGTAGCCAGATACACTTCCATCAAATCAGTACTTGCCTTGGCCACAGTGATGAAATGGAAGATACACCAAATGGATGTCAAGACTGCTTTCTTGAATGGTGTAGTGGAAGAGGAAGTGTATGTAGAACAACCACTCGGTTTTGAGACACATGATAGGGAGTCTCATGTGTGCAGATTGAAGAAATCCCATGTCATGGTAAGAATACAAAGACAACCCCAGGACATGGTAAGAAGAAGACTGTAGATGAAGATAATGAGATGACCCAGTCGATACAGAGAAGAAGACTAGTGATGAAAATTGTGTCGAAAGAATACCTTCCTAGTTAAGAGGGAGTGTTGATGTATTTGTAACTTTGGAATGTATTCACTTATGTATCTTATGTCTTGTACCCCGATGTTTATTCTGGGATGTGTCTATAATGTAATTGAGTCATGATATCATGCCCCGATGTTTCAATCAGAAGTATCTATAATGTAAACAAGTCATGTCAAGTCATTTTGGGTAACCCTCCTATTGTCTAAGGGTTAAAGTCCCCGCAGTTCCAGGGAACTAGGGTTATTAGACTCACCTAGTGAAGTTGGGCCTAGTAGAGTTTTAGTCATGTCGGGAATCAGTATAAATAGAGAGGTGACCTCTCCATTTAACACACACTCAGTTGTAGCACATAGCTAAGGAAGAAGAAGACACTGGGGCTAGGAAGAAAGAGGTCACTGATGTCGAGAGATCATCTTACTATTTTGGGATTTTCTATTTGGTGTTGATTCTATCTCTAAGGAAGTTGTGGGGTTTTATCCATTTATGGTTTCCCCGATGAAAAACATTGTGTTCATTGTCTCTTGTGTTTGATTATTGTGCTTGTTATTCTCTCAATTAAAAGATCCTAATAATGTTAGCTTAAAGTAAAAAATCTAACAGGATTCATATTCTGTAATGTTATTGGTGCACTTGAACTCTAGTCTACAGGAAATCATACATTTGGCACCTTTAGGATTGATAAGAATGCAACCTGCACCAGAACCATCTTTAGACTTAGATCCATCAAAAAGGAGTGTCCATAATGATAAATGTAATCTAAAATTTGTATTAACATGATATACATTATGTACAATTTCACCAACAAATGGAATAACTTTACAATTATTGATTTCCGACAGTTTGTAAACATTTTGATTCAGAGAAGTGTCAGCAGGAATATCACCAAAGTAAGAATCAAGGGTGTAATGTTCAATGACTGAGTTTACAAAGAGTGATGGTTCAACTGGATCATTGAGGTCTATGAATGTATACTTCATGAGGGGCCCTCTATTGATCTTAAAATGATTAAGCCTCTCATTGTATGGAAACCACAAATGAGATCAGTCTGTGGAAAATATCCTTTCAATTTCTCAGAACAATATCTACTTAACCACATCCTATATGTTTCTGGTACATCAACCAAAACTATATCCATTGTTTGGTGTATCCTAGGATCAACAGATAATGTTAAAATAACATTTTTTAGCTCCCCTAAAACTTTTACTCTGGATCTATCTAACTGCACTATCTATGTGGGATAAGACTCCCATGTAGCATTTAACCTTTTACAAACAAAGAGAGGCATAATGTAAGAATATTCCCTAGAATTGATCATATAGTTATGGATGTTTCTATTGAAAATTTCAAAAGTCAGAAAGAAGGGGGAACTCTTTTTGTACCCGACTTTTGAGACTCGGGCTTCAAGCAAACTTCTAGGTTATGGTTCTGAGCTTCTCTAGATTTATTCAATACCATGTTCTTTGGTAAACTTTCACTAATGGATGGTGTCTTGAGAAGTTCAAATAAAGAAATATTATCTTTCTCCTTCTTTAGATTGTCTATTAAATTGTATTCAAATTTGGGAATTACCTTTTCTTTTACCAGGACTACTTTACTTGTTCCCTGAGTAGATGTCATTGGTGGAGTGTCTTGTGATGGAAATCCTTTTCTCCTCATGTTGTAGGAATGATGCAGATTGAACACCACTTATGTATCTTCCTGTTGTTCTTCTTCCGCCATAGGTAACTCTGAAAAATAGATAATGGTGTTCACATATGGATCATTTTCATCAATGGGAGGCATGGTCTCTGCAACTTCATGTCTAATGTCATTTTGTGCAATTTGAGGAGTGGAGGCTAAGGATTTAAAAATAGAATAAATATCATCAGAGGTGAGTGTTTCTCTGGGGTTTGGGATCGGTTGGTTTAAAGGAGGCTGGTAAGGTCTTCTAAGTGGTGGCCTTGCCCAACCTCTGTTGTTTCCCTAGTTATCACCACTAGCTCTTTTGAGATCGACCATATTGTTGGAAATCATTTGCAACGATTTCTTCATGTTATCCATTTCATAAGGGTCCTTTTCTAAAGTTTTGGGTTTAATAACATGCTCTTGCCTTCTCCTGGAAGTAGAAGGTCTTTCTGGTTCTTGGTCAGGATTGTCTTTGCAACCATACATCATTTTCTACTATGACAACCTCTACGAAGGAGAGTTGTAAAGTTTCCTTATGAGCACATTTGACCCACATAGCAATAGTTGTATGTAAACCCTTAATATAGTAAGCTATTAACAATTCTTTCGTAGGGAGGAGTGTAGAAAGAATCTTGTTTTTTAGGTAGGAAAACCTCTAGTTGTAATCTTTCACTCCTTCTTTCGAATTTATTCTCATAGAAGACAACTCTATGACAAGGTATTCTGGGTTACTATCATCTCCAAAATTTTGGAGAAATAATGCCTTGAATTTTTTCCATGATTTTATAGAAGCCGATTCTAAATCAAAGTACCAAGTTGAAGTCTGACCCTCAAAAGAGTAAGGAAAAAACCTACACACCACATCTTCATGGATTAAGTTTCTCAGTCTAATGGCATGCATATAATTTTTGATATGATCTTCTGCAGGAATCCTATCATCTAGGTTGAATCTAGGAAGCCACTTCTCAGGGTTCTTTGGTAGTTTGTGTAATTGTCTAGGTATGAGGACTGCATCTACCTCAAGCCAAGGTCTGTTAATATCGTCGACCATTGGTCTTTCTGTTGGATCTTCTGAGGACTTTGAGGAAGTGACACTATCTGAGGACTCTTATGATGAAGATGGGGATGGAGGAGGTGGTGTTGGTGGTGTTACCCCTACAAGATTGATTGTTAAGGGTTGGATCTTTTGGGGGTTTTTCTGTGTCTTCAGACAGCTGGTCTGTTTGGACCTCGGGGGCTACTGACTATTGGTTGGTATTTTGAGTACTAGTACTCACAGAATAATTGTGAGGAGGATGAGTCAGAGGTAGAGAATATGTGAGGCTTCGATTTAGTTCAAATCTCTTTTCAAACTTTGCAGTTGTATCTTGGGTAATTTTTTCAGTTTTTCAAGTGTTAGGGTTCCCCTTGTTGGTGAGACAAAGAGAATTTGTGGTTGAGGAGCAGCTAGTTTCAAAGGAGAAGCAAGTGGAATAATTATTGTCCCTTCTACAGTGTGTGTTGTAGACGTAGAAGCTTAAACGTGGCTTCTAGTAATGATGGGTGATATGGGAGTGGGAGGTTTATTAGTGTTTGGTCTTAACATATTTCAAAATGGCCCTCTTTCTAGCGCCATTTTTTGAGGGCCCAGTTTGTAGGTTGCTCGTGTTACACCGAAATCTTGTCACCATCATGTTATGAGATAAGCATTCCCTTGTCTGCTTCAATCCCTCATAGTTTTCCCTAGAGAAATGATAGGAAAAAATATCCCCTTACAATGTTTCCTTGTTTTGAGTTGGTAACGCTCTTTCCCCATTGAAAAAAATAGTTACCCAAGAAGCACAAAGCTGGTAACACTCTTGATACATGAGAAAAGAGTGGTGCCATTGCTTCTATCCTTACTGCAAGAAGCATTACCCCCTTGGCACCACCTATTTTCTTCATTGGAGGAGCGGTGCTCAAGTTTTCAAGGAAAAAAGAGAAGCTTCAAAAGGTTTCTCAAATATTACCTCCATGGAGCCTCATACCTATGGTTTAGGAGCCACCTGAAGCACGAGATCCTCTCTAGAGAAATGACAGGAAAAATATCCCCTTACAGTTTTTCCTTGTTTTGAGTTGGTAACGCTCTTTCCCCATTGACAAAAAGTGTTACCCAAGAAGCAAAGAGTTGGTAAAAATCCTGATACATGAGAAAAGAGAGGTTCCACCACTTCTAGAATTACTATAAGAAGCGTTAACGCCTTAGCACCTGCTATTTTCTTCATTGGAGGAGCGGTGCTCGAGTTTTCAAGGAAAAAAGAGAAGCTTCGAGAGTTTTCTCGAAGCTTACCTCAATGGAGCCTCATACGTATGGTTTAGGAGCAACCTGGAGCTTGAGATCCTCCCTTTTTGGATTTTATCTCCACCTCACCCATGAGATCCTCAACCATACCTATCCTCCCATGCCTTTAAATACTATCTCATCCCCCATGGGAAAGAGGAGGAAGAATTGTGTTGCATACCCAAACTCTGTCAAAGTAATTCTTGAGCTATTGGAGAAGAGGTGAAGTTAGAGGCAAGGGGCCATTGAAAGGAACTGTCAACACCAACGCATAGAGGTTGTAGTCTCTCCAATAATTTCTAATAAAAAATGTCTTTTCTTTCCCATATTTACTATTTCATTTGTATGTATTTCTTGATTCCTTGGTCACGAGCATAGATCTAGTTGATTATATTGTATTTTATCATGTTTCTCTTATTGTTTTCCATATTTTACATTTTCTTCAGTGGGGATAATGAGGATGACCTTTAAGAGAAGTATTGATGCATTACATTCAAGTGATTAACCATATCTAGGGGAAGTTTAACATTTGGTGTTTGTGTTTTGTTCTAGATCTGAACCATTCAAACTAGGGAAACAACTCCTATCCACAGGAGGTGTGCATTTCTAGCTAACAGTTGGATAAAACTACAACGAAATCAACAGAAGGAAAAATTCCCACCATAAAGGCTTCGAATCAATCCCACACAGAGACGATCCTATCCTTGAGTTGTTTGGGATGACTAATTCCTATGTATATAAGGCCTCCACTGGCACAAGAGTTTTTCAAATCAAGTGTGATCTTCTTCCCAGGAAAGACTCAAAGTAACCACTTCCTAATAACTATCTGTTTAAGAACACTTAAAAAGGGTGAAACATGGACTTGAAATTGGATAATTGTCAAAACATGAAAAGTAAAAGGATCTGAGTGCTCAACATACAAACATGCAGGTTAATATTAGTTCCTTCAACCAACATCAAATAAATATTAAACAAAATATTGCAAAGGTTTATCTAAAGATTGAAAATATACAATGTATCCAAAAGGCAATACCAATTAACAAATTAGTACCAGAGATTAATTACTAGTCATCAATAGTAGAATAGATCACATAAATCAAACAAAAACATTCGTTCAAAATATATGCAATGCTTCAACATGTAATGAAAAATCAAGACATGGATCAACATGTTAACAGATACCACTGATAATCAGTAATCCAATAAAAGTGGAATAATAACTATAATTTGTTAATGAATTTTAACAAATAACCATGAAACAACGCATGAAATGACTGCAATGTTATTAACTTGTAAACCATTACATAGTATAAAAATCACAAACTTTCCTGAAATGTAACTTGGCAGTTTTTCCTTCGATGTGGTGCTAGGATTAATCTCCAAAAAAATCCCCCCTCCACTTGGGAAAAAGTTCCCTTTAAATAATATTACAAAGTATTACAAAAAAGGAAAACTTCCCAAGCTATGGGATTACAAAATAAAACAGTTTAGGTTTGGCCAAGGGAGGAACGACACTTGGCATATAAGTCCATGAGAAAATAAATGTCCGCATATTTGGCCTGCTCAAGGTGTACCTCTGATCTCAAGATCTGGGATGCGATCTCCCTCTTTTTGAATTTCTTCCATTCCCAAAGATACACCTGTATCCTTACCATTGAAGAATTAGGTGTCTCAATCCAGCTCATAATCTCCTGCAAAGTAAGCTGGGTCACACCTTGTATTTTCTCCTTGGTTACAGCAAAGGATCATTCAACCTCTTCTAATTTTAGTTTGGGGAAACTATCTGGTTGATCGGACCTAGCAATGACAGCCCCAAGAAACCAAGCAAAACATCAGAAGTTGTCCACCTACACTTGCATGTTTCCTGCCCATTGTGGATGATGGACTCTACTACATCATAGATGCCTTCCCAAGTTTCAATGGTGACTTTGGTTTTCGTAGCCTGAAGTTTGTCCAATATTGGAAAATCCTGTGGTTTGTCTCTGATATGTGTTTCCCAACCTATCACATCCTCAAATGCCTTAATTACTGCAATTTTTTGAGTATGGTTATCCTGCAGGACCTCTGATTATTCTTCAAATGATTTGTACAGTTCCTGCATTTCACCAAATCCTGTATACAAACTGATCATAGCTTAATAATATTGATCATTGAACCTACAAGCCAACTATTTAATTTCTTCAGTTTTTAATGTGGAAAATGATGAGGCAGCTGAAGATAGCTATGATTCCTTGAGTTGTTTCTCGATGGCAATATTCTAATTAGCTTGTTGTTGATTCAGGAGATCTGATTTCTCAAGTTGATGCTTGAGATGATCAATTTTTTTCTACAATTTTTTCTCTTTATCTTTGTGCTCTTGTTTGAGGAGTTGAATCTCCTTTTGATGATGTGCCTCAACTGCTTCTAGATCCTTTTTAGATTTCTACAGTTCTTGTTCCTTGTCTAGGAGGTATTTATTCAGTCGTGACACTGAATCATAATTTGCTCCTACGAAAGCTCCCATGGTAGCTGCCATATCCAACACTGCTTATTTAACATTAGGGGCATCATTTATCTAGACAACTTGATTAAGGGAGGGAACTTATTTGAGAGTTACTTCCTTTGTCCTCTTCACTCCTTTTTTCATTATTGCCTTGTTTTTTTTGCTCCAAAAATATTTCCCTAAGGAAACAACAACATCCTCTCCAAAATCTACCATCTCCTCTGAAGTTGAAAGGGTTTCCTTTTGAGGGGTGGATGATGGCTCAGGTTGTGCTTGAGAGATCGGGATTTATACACTAATGGGAGAAATGTCCAAGGGGGAGGTAGGGAGAATAGATATAAAGGAAGAGGAAGTGGTGGGAATAGGGATATCAACTTGTGAAGAAGGGATTGTAGAGGTGGAAGGGACTTCTACTTGGGAAAATGGAATATGTGAATATGTGGGGGGAGTATGGGGTGTATGGGGAATTGATGAAACAAGTGGAGAAGAAGGGGGGTTGGACTAGGAACTTCTGTTGATACTAATGGGTCTCTATAGGTGTCCTCAAGAATAATTTTTAAATCCAAATGAGAAAAATAATGCTAGGGAAATAAAGCATCAAACAGAACTACTAAAAACTGTGCATCAGGGACAGAAGATGTCATGGAGGTGAGGATGTTAACAGGGCATGAGGGAGTCCCATATTCTTCCTCCAGGTCACTATGAATTTCATGTATCTCGATTTTAGGCTGAGGCAAAGGTTCAACCTACTAGACCGGAGGAACCTACAAAGGCACTTGTTCTTGAAGCAAAAGAGTAGCTATCTATGTTGGTTGTTCCTCTCTGAGCACTTGCTGAGGTATGTGCTCAATTTGAGCGAGTGGTGCTTGTGGTACTTGATATTACTAGGGAACATGATGAGTTCTTTGTTTCTTAGTCTGAGGTTCATCCTCTTCTACCTGTGACTGGAGTTGAGAACTGAGCCTGACTAAATTCTATTTAAATTCTACCCCTCTATGCAGGGATTCCATCTCTTATGCAACATGAGTGCTCCCATGGGTTTCCATGACATCTTTTCCCTTATCCTTGGACCGAGGGGCTGAGGCGGAAGAAGAATTTGTTGCTTCCTGTTGTCTTGCTGCTCTCTCGATTTTTTCCTTGTGAACCTTTTCTTGTGTATCGAATATGAATTTCCTAAAGTGGAGGGTAGACTGATTCAGATATTTTTTATACTTAAAAATATGCACCTTCACCTATGGATCAATGATTTTCTCAAGTGCTTGACAAAAATCGACAACTCCCCTATACATGGATTCATCTAGTAGATCCTTGTGTGTGTAATGGAACTTATCCCATTATTGGGAAAAGATGCTAGCCAGATAAGCCTTAGGATCATGCATCCTTTTAAGGTCTTCACCCAGGTTCATAGTCTTGATATCCTCACCCAACAAAGTTGCATGGGTCTATAGGACCAAAGAATCCAAATACATCGAGAACTTAGGCCAACCCTTCCTCTTGTGCTTGATCAATTTTGGGAAGGCGCCATCAATGACTGTCTGAAAAGAAAATTCCTACAAAACCATGCGGTCTGGGACAATTCTTGGCAATAAATGGAATGTGTTGCTACCCTAAATCTTGAAATAGGAGAAATATTCCCCAACATACCAATCCCCATGCAAAGTAATCAAAGCCCTGACTCTTTTTGAAAATACTGGAGCGTCGGCCTAGAAGATATTATGGTACATAGACACCAAGAAAAGGTCGCAAATATCATATACCCAAGGAACAAAATTGTCCTCCCACATGTCAGAACAGTAAATATGGACAGGCAGGGAATTCTTCTGCCAATTCCAACCCAGGGCAGGTAACATAGAGGTTGCATAGAAAACATCCATTACATACGCTGACATGTAAAATTGGGGTTGTTTTTTACCGCAACTTTTTTATGTTTATCAATTTCTTCCTGCAAGTTTATAGACAAAATCTGAGCCCAATTGAAAGACTCACCCGTAAGTAGAATGTGGTGAGCTGCCTACACCCATTCATCTTTGAATAATGTGCAATTTTCCTCACCATATAATCGACAAAACCTGGCTGCAAGCAGTGAATATGGTTCCATGAACCATAAAATAGGGTAATCATTACCTGGTCTAGGGATAAATAGAGTAGGATTTTCCATCCATGATTTCACCACTTCTTCATAATTAAAACGGGAGGTTGCTTCATTGAGGAATTTATGGTTTAGGAGTTGTTTCGGGGGTCCATGTGCATAAGCCTTAGAAAAAGTATCAGGGATGAATGCGGCTAGAAAAGTACCAATATGGTCATTGAAAATGTGGTCCTTAGGTTTGGCATGGTCCAATGCCCACTTTACCAAGTCTGTGTAAGGCATAAACGGTGGTCCAGAGGCAATAAGATGGAGCTGTGAGCTCCAAATATTGATGAAAGTAGGCTGGTCATGAGGAACAGTCGATAAATCATCATTATAAAAAATGAAGTATATCCTTAACCAATCCAAATGTAGGTTATCAAAAATACGCCCACTAGTATCCATGGAGATTCCTACATTTAGGTCTTTGGACTTTTACTCTTGCAGAGCTGTCTTTGATCTAGTGTTTCTAGGTATAGGAGTCACCATTTCTGCTCGAAATTTGGCAACTGTTTATTCTTTTATCTTTATTAAATGAAATTTGAGAATCCAACGATTTGCATGGGAAGAAGGCGGAAGTCGAAAAAAAATTTCCCCAATGACCTAAAAAAAACATGGATTCCCACATTTATGCATATGCAGAAAGCAGACTGTGGAGGGCGGAAGTGTCACACCCCAGTTTTGACCCAGTTTGCATGATGTATATATTGTAATTAATAGTTGTGAGGAGCTAAAGGCAAAGGCCCCACCATTGATTTGGTTGTGTACGTTTCGGCAATGGGGATAGTTGCAGATGGTATATCATGCTATTCGGCACATTATAGTTCGGCATCATGTAAACACGCACATCAATTAATATAAACCACAACCAGCTATGCAGTGCAACGTGAAAGATGAAAATGGCATGATTCCAAAGGATAAGGGGGTGAGGGAAAACCCATGTGTCACCACCTTGTCTTACCCAACCACCTCCATTAAGAATTGTTGCTGGTGGTTGATGCAGTTATTGTTTTTGGGAGTGGGGTGGAAGGACTGTCATTCCTTACACCACCTGCACACTCCACCAGCAAGGAAACTCATGATGGACAGAGGGACGAATATGCCATTCATATTTTTTTTTCTCTCCCATGACTGCATTCTCCTCCATTCCTCCATTCTGTCTGTTCACCCACGCGCAGAGGTAGAGCTATCCATCCTCATTCAGGGATCGTGGTCTGCTCATTATTTTTCACGCACAAGTATTTTCTGTCGTGGTCTCATGCATCCAGGAGGGAGGATTCGTCTCCACTATCACTCGCATTGTTCCCCAATGAGGAAATCGGTCATGGTCACCCATGATTTTCCTACGGAGAGCCATATTCTATGCTCAGGGACTGTGTTGCGGACTGTGCAAGTCTTTTCCGCTGCTTAGTTGTCCAGGATGGACTGCTGTTTATCCTCATGCTATTATTTCGTTTGTTGGTTGTATATGTTGTTACATTTGGGGTCTGGTGCAAGTTTCCCTCATGCACAAACTGTTTGGAGTCATTTTCCATGATGTGAGTTGTGCTCACTAATTACGTATTGGGGGTCTGCATACGTGTTTCCCCTGTCCAGGCTGAGAATTGGACCCTTTCATATCCATGAGGGATTGTTGTGAGTTTGTGTTTTCTCATGTTGCTGCAGTGGTAAAAGCGTGGCTATTGGCCTCTCCTCTATTTTGGGACTGTGTAAGGTGGGCCATAGTTTCACTGTGAAGTTGTGGTTGTTGCTCTTCCCTTGGTTTTGAGACTGTGGATTGCTTCCATCACTCATTTTGAGTTTGGGCTGCTGATATGCCCTGGTTTCTGGTTGCTGTTGAGTTGTTTTGGCCACACTAGGGCCAAGAACAACTCTAAGTTGCCTTGTGGCTTGAGCAGTGTTCATCTGTTGTTTAGGATTGCACCATGGTTGTCTTTGCCTTCTTCACAGGGATATGAAGGGATTGTGTTGCTGCGGTATGTAGTGGTTGGTCTTCATACTGTTGTGAGTAGGATTAGAGGCGGTGTATGCATGAGAAGACTGGTGTTGAGGCCACCAGCTTGGCATTTGGCCTGTCCTAGCTCCTTTATGGCCTAATAAACCCAACTGTGTTGGCTTGGCTATGATTTGTGTATCGTTGGCTATGTGTAAGCCTGCATTGACCCTTATTACTTGAGGAATCATGCCTAGCTCAGGGGTGGTAGTGTTGCTGAGAGATTGATGAGCACGCTGGCCTATGGTTTGGTGGAACGTTGCAGTGACGTAGCTGGTTGCGAGGTGAGTTCCTCATCAAAAGATAAGTAATCTTGATTGTTTCATCTTTGCAATGTCTACTATTTCATGAATTATGATGAAAATGTTAAATGTTGGACTGTATATGTTGCTTCTGCTGAATGTTGATGGATTATGCATCCTGTTATGCATTATGATAAGTTTTTAATTTCAGCATTTATTCTTGTTCCTGGTTATGGGACTGTTTTCATGTTTGTTCTTGATCATGGGACTGTTTGCCCATATGCATTGGTGTTGGTCGCGTCCTCTTCGTCAGTCGAAGGGATGGGGACGTGACAGCCTGGTATCAGAGCTCATGTTGCAGCATGGGCCTGAATGGACCACCAAGGTGCAGTGACGGAGGTAGAATTACCTTCTATGCCCAACAGAGATTAGAAATGGATGACAAAAAGCTTCCATGAAAATTTTTCTAAGTGTTGAATAGTCAGTTCATCAGAACGCTTAGTGGAATGGACTTCTGATGTAGCGGAAGAGTTAGAAGGAAGCGTGTCTGACAAAAGATAGTTGGAGGGAAAATTACAAAAATTTTCTAAGTGTTGATGTCCACCGGCAGGAAATAGATGTTGGGGTTGCCGACACAGCGAAAGAGTTTAGCGGTTGTCTGTCCGCTTTTGCGGCTATCAAAGAGACTAGAGCACCGATGCAGCAGTGTTAATTTTTGTCTAAGTGTTTGAGCCATCGGAACACTTAGTGGGAACGACTTTTGATGTAGCAGAAGAGCTAGTGGAATAGACTTCCGACGCAGCGGAAGCGTTAGACGAAAGCACGCCCGACGGGAACAGTTTGAAGGAAAAATCACGGGAAATTTGTCTAAGTGTTCGATGTCCATCAGAAATATTTAGCTATTCAAGCATCCACCGTGCGGATGGCTAAAGGACTACGTGTCCGACGGGTAAGTTCTCCGACTGCCGACTCCATGAAGAAGTTTGAAATTTTTTTTTCTAAGTATATAAATCGTCGGCCATAGGAAGAAGATAATGGTTTGATGTTTCACCATTGTGGAAGCCAAAAGCACTAGACTTTCGATGAGAAAAGACTGTCGATGCCGGTCAAAGAATTAGTTCATTGATCGGAAGTAGATAGTGTTTGATGTTTCGCTGTTCCGGCTGCGAAAGGAAAAATTTGGCCGACAGAAAGAAGGAAATGGATCCGATCAAGTGGTGGCAGAAAGTACATCAAAAGGTGTTAGCTGTTTGAGCAGCTGATACGTCGGCTCTGTTAGTGGAAAGGACTTCCGATGTCGCTAGCGAAAGAAAGTAGAAAGACAAAAATTTGGAAAAGTTGAAAAATTCATCTAAGTATGGGAGTCGTCGGAAAAAGTTAGCTGATTGAGGAGCCGATGCAGCGGCAAGCATTGGAGAAAAATAGAAGATAAGTTTGCCGATGCAGCGGCAGAATAAAAGAGAAAGTTTCGAAGGAATTAGTTGAAGATGGAGCCGCAGTTTCGGAAGAGATCTACTGAATATCGCTGAAACATCGGAGAAGGTTAGACGATCGACCAGCCGATGTAACGGTAGGAGAAAGAAGAAAAATTTTCAACGAAGAAATATTTCCAAAAAAAAGAAAAATTTTCTAAGTATAGAAAACGTCAGAAAATCTTAAAAGATTGGACTGCTGACACGTCGGAAAACTTTAGAGGATCGGTCCACCAATACGTCAGAATCCAGAGGAATATTGGCCCAAAACGTCAGAAAAAATTAGTTCATTGGACAACCGATGAGCGAGGTTGGATGAAGAAGTGGATCGAACATTCGCCATTGTGGCTGGGTAGATGACTACAGATCTGACACGTCGGAAAAAAATAGAAGATCGGATCGTCGATGCGTAGTGCTTAGTGGATCTGACAGCCGATGAGCAGTGGAGGAAATTAGCTATTTGGACTTCCAAAATGTCGGACTGATAGTCAGAATGGGAGCCGATTCTGTAGAGGAAAATTTGAGTTTTTCAAAGGGGATTTTCTAGTAGATTTTGACTGTTTTTCCACAAGATTTTTCAGCATTTTTTCAGTGGGGTTTACAGGTGGCTAAAGTTGGCACCCAGTCCAAAATGCAGTTGTATGCCGAGATTTGGTGAAAATATTCATTCTTAGAAGTGGTGTGGTTTTCACACCCGAGGTTGGAATGAAGCATGTGGATAGGCGTTGGAAAGCTTATCCAGTAAGGAACAAGGAAAAGTCACCAGAATCTGAGCATGGAGCAGAAAAGTGCTAATGACGGCCGCTGCTATCAAATGGACAAATCTGGAAAGTTGCATGCCCAGAGGTAGCAAGGACTATGATGGCTAACGAGCTGTTGTGTGGAAGAGGAGTTCCATGCAAGGATGTGGGACTTGAAAAGGGAAGTTTCCTTAAAACCCTATCTTGCTGATTATAACTACATTTTATATGTTTTATGCATGAAATGCATGAGGATATGTTTTGCATACATAGGATATTGAGGATTATACATTATAATGAGCCACTAATGATAACTATTGCATTGGTGTTGGCATTAGTGGAAAAAAAAAACCAACGACAACCTAGACATGGTTGAGTATGTTGCTGATGCCGATGAATGAGACCAGCAACCCTATGAAGAAAGGGATAAGGAAACTAGTCCATAATCAAAAGTTGGTGAGCAAACTCTGTAATCTCCTGCAAAGGACCAACCAAATTGGTCATGCCAAGGGTGTAAGTAGGACCCATGTAGGTAAGAGTTTATTATGACAATTCCATGGAATGGTAAAGGTAAGAGACCTCCTACCATGTGGATATTTGAATATAGAAAGGTGTCATGCCTGTATATATTGATTGAGCTTAGTATCCCAAGGAAAGTAAGTACCGACGATCTTGATTATAGTCATGCATCCTACATGAAGTAGTCATGGTTAGGCCATGCATGATATGTTGAATGCATAGTAGTCCTGAATCAATGCAAGGTAACATTGAATAGATATGCATTGAAAATATTTTATGAATCTTGTAGTTATGCATTGAATGGATGCATATGAAGGGTGTGAATGACTGATTGCATACGTATATGTGCAAATGTTGTGATGCATTGCATGAATGCATTGAGATGAGTGCATGTGATATTATGAATAACTAATGGCTGAAATGATGAATTGATGAAAATTCAAGAACCATTTCAAAGGCTGTTATGAATGTAGGGTTGTAAGTGCATAAAGAGGATAGTCATGATCGATTGTTTGCCGAAAATGCTCTATGGAAGAGCAAGGTGGTACACATGATATGCTTGTGAAGTAAGGAGTACCTAAACATTTCATTTAATTGCATGAATGATGTGACTATGCCTTTCAAGTGTTAGTATGATGATGATTGCGTGAAGTAAATGAGTTTTGGTAATATTGATGTGATTAACAGTTGGAAGTATTTGAATTTTATAAATTCTGAAAATGCTTCAGTGATGGTTGTAGCAATGAGAAGTTTATATGCATCCAGACTTACCAAGTGTTTGGTTGATTGAAGCTCATGTTTCAGGTAGATTATTTCAAGCATGGCAATGAGAGGTAAGACCCTGACCAATGCCAGAATATACCATGTGAAAGAACCAAACCTTATGAGAAGAGTCTCATGGTTGTAAAAATAGTTGGTATGCATAATAGGTTGTTAAATTTGAATTGTGAATTTCGGATTTAAGAAATTGCTGATGACTACTAATCACTATTGGTTTGCATAAGATTGTGTCAGGAGGACGCATTGTAAGTGGGTATTCGTATTATGTTAGAATAAAACTAATTTTTGTAGTAGATAGAATTGCAATTTCTATTGAATTTGATTACCAATGTCATTTCTTGGTTATGGAACAATCAATTGGGATTGTATTATCAGATAATGATTGACTGTTTGACTATATGATGAATGTGCCAGGGGTGCACGTTGCAAGAAGATCATGTGTGATGGCCTGCAAGAGCCAAACTTCATGGGAAGTTTTTCCCTTTTTTGGAAATGGGTTTCGAGTGAAACTCCATTGGACATTTTGGAAATGTCTCATCTGCACTGCATGTTTGGTAGCAACATGAGTGAGATGGTATAAATTATGTCAGTAAGACATGTGTGGATATGAAATGTAAAAAGGAGTTGGGATGGCTAATCGAGGGACTTTTAACTCAGAGAAGGAGCCACCATTCCTCCTTAACAAAGGCATACTGCGTCGACAAAGGGATAAGTGTTCTGAGACCCTTGCTGATAATATGCATGTTTAATTATTAAAATTCCATATGCATAACATGTTTTGATTTAATATCCATTATTACCGATTGCTTGAGTATAAATAAGGCCTACATGGCACGCACCGGAAAAGAGTGCATGCTTTCCCGATGTCGGATCACGAAAGGGTTTTCAATATTTATTACACCCTAGGGAGTGGATGCACTCCTAGTGTCTCAATACTTGATAGTGAATAATATGAAAGATGGTTACAGTTTTAGAGTAATAATGCTAATGAGCTTGCTTATATTGCTTGTTTTGACAGGCTAAATAGATGCAGTTGGGTGTTGCACCCTAAAGGTAAAAGGTAAATGGTTGTTGTGAGGGGTTGTGGAGTAAGGGATATTGTTGATATAAGTGTATGTTGGGTTGTTATATGCCTGAGGATCCATAGTAGATCCTAGACCTAGAAATGGTCATGGTAAAGTTCCAAGCCCAGTTGACATGAGGATGTATTAGTGGGACATTAATTATTTGATGTTGTGGAGCAGCCTGTGTGCTGACCTAACATCCAAATCCATAGACGATCCCAAGGCTTGCAAAGAGAAGCAGGATCTTATGGACGAATGAGGAAACGCACAATACAGATAAGTATTGGATTATTTTGCTCATGAATACACATGTGTATATGATTTGGTTATGATGTTTTAAGCTCTTGTTTTAGAGATAAAACTGATGAGAATAAACTAAACATGTGAATCTATTCAATGTTTGGATATAGGTATCGCTGGAAGCAAGGACTATGAGAGCATCCTAGGGGTGCATGTGGACGTGTGATTGTCCTAGAAAGATCGGAATGAGCGGTAATGAAAAAGGTGCTAGTGAGACCGGGAGGTTCCTAGCAGTTGAGACAAACCATGTGGAGAGACTCCATGGTTTAGAGGTCTAGAATGGACCGAAGACACTAAGTGTCGTGACCAAGAGATATTGGTCCAGCATTCACGGTGAAGTGAAAGAGGCTGAGAGCTGAAAGCCACTGCAGTGGTGTGGGTTCCAGGATGGAACAAAACAAAGAGGAAAAAAAAACTCTTGTTGCTCTCTCTTGCCCTTTTTAATTATATATATATATATATATATATTTATGCATTGTGAAAACAAAAAGAATGTTGAATGCATGTATGACTAAAAATGGAATGTGTTTATTTGCTTAAAGTAATTTGTGAATGTTGGAATAGTTAATTCCCTGCCCAAGAATGGACATGAATGAGCTCATGTGCCTATTGGGAAGGCATGAAAAATATGAAAGTCTCCTTGATGAGGCTTGGATTGTCATGCCAATTGGGAAATTAATTGACTGATTTTGATGTCTATATTATGCTTGGTCTGACAGAATTTCAATGGTGCATTTCACAGGTGAGGAAAGTGAAACCAGGTGGTGCACATTGATCACGGCAGCAGATCAAAAGTTGCTGGACTTAGGTGGAAGTCTCCTTCAAATGATTGCCAAGCCCCAAGAAAATCTTGGGGAGATGCTCAAGATACAAAAAGGGTAGAGTGAAATGAACCACCAAATTTTGCAAGACTCTATTGGTTTGCAAAGGGAGGTGAAAAGCCTTCTGGGAGCAATCAACAAAGGAAAGGAAGGTGGATCAGTGATGGGACATTCGTCCAAGCGACCCGATAAGAAATGATCCAGGCATGAAGACTCAAAATAAATTGAGCAAGTAAAGATGAAGCAGCCAGTGAAATGCTGGGAATGCAGAGGACATCATTTACGTTGGGACTGCCCAATGAGGGAACATGATGAGGGCAATAGCCGCAAAGTTCCTAGACTTCAGGATAAGCTGGAAGCTGAGAACTAGCAGGAGAAGTCTGTGGAAGCCAAAGGGCTTGGTCCTGAATGTTCAAAGTGAATAATTGAACGTGGGACAAATCTGCAAAATTTTGAAATTTTGATGTGCAGTTGTATATGTATTGTATATGTATTCCTATGTATTGGAACACTAAGGACGGTCTTATTCCAAGGGGGAGGGGAATGTCACACCCTAGTTTTGACCCCGTTTGCATGATGTATATATTGTAATTAATCGTGGTGAGGAGCTAAAGGCAAAGGCCCCACCATCGATTTGGTTGTGTACGTTTCAGAAATGGGGATAGTTGCCGATGGTATATCGTGCTATTCAGCACATTATTGTTTGGCATCATGTAAACACGCACATCAATTAATATAAACCACAACCAGCTACGGTAGTGCAATGTGAAAGATGAAAATGGCATGATTCCAAAGGATAAGGGGGTGAGGGAAAACCCATGTGTCACCACCTTGTCTTACCCAACCACCTCCATTAAGAATTGCTGCTGGTGGTTGAGGAAATTATTGTTTTTGGGAGTGGGGTGGCAGGACTGTCATTCCTTACACCACCTGCACACTCCACCAGTAAGGAAACTCACGATGGACAGAGGGATGAATACACCCTTCATATTTTGTTTTCTTTCCCACGACTGCATTCTCCTCCATTCCTCCATTCTGTCTATTCACCCACGCGTAGAGGTAGAGATATCCATCCTCACGCAGGGATTATGGTCTACTCATTATTTTTCATGCACGGGTATTTTCTGTCTTGGTCTCACACAGCCAGGATGGAGGAGTCATCTCCACTGTCACTCGCATTGTTCCCTAGCAAGGAAATTGGTCACGGTCACCCACAATTTTCCTACGGAGAGCCATCTTCTACACTCAGGGACTGTGTTGCGGCCTGTGTAAGTATTTTCTACTGCTTAGTTTTCCAAGACGTACTGTTGTCTATCCTCATGCTGTTATTTCATTTGTTGGTTGTATATGTTGTTACATTTGGGGTCTGGTGCAAGTTTCCCTCATGCACAAACTGTTTGGAGTCATTTTCCATGATGTGAGATGTGCTCACTGATTACGTATTGGGGGTCTGCGTATGTGTTTCCCCTGTCCAGGCTGAGAATTGGACCCTTTCATATCCATGAGGGATTGCTGTGAGTTTTTGTTTTCTCACGTTGCTGCAGTGGTAAAAGTGTGGCTCTTGGCCTCTCCTCTGTTTTGGGACTATGGTGGCCACAGTTTCACTGTGAAGTTGTGGTTGTTTCTCTTCCCTTGGTTTTGAGACTGTGGATTGCTGTCATCACTTATTTTGAGTTTGGGCTGCTGATATACCCTGGTTTCGGGTTGTTGTTGAGTTGTTTTGGCCACACTAGGGCCAAGAACAACTCTGAGTTTCCTTGTGGCTTGAGCAGTGTTCATCTGTTGGTTGGGATTGCACCATGGTTGTCTTTTCCTTCTTCACAGGGCTGTGAAGGGATTGTGTTACTGCGGTATGCAGTGGTTGGTCTTTGGACTGTTGTGAGTAGGATTAGAGGTGGTGTATGCATGAGAAGACTGGTGTTGAGGCCACTAGCTTGGCATTTGGCCTGTCCTAGCTCCTTAATGGCCTGATAAACCCAACTGTGTTGGCTTGGCTATGCTTTGTGTATCCTTGGCTATGTGTAAACCTGCATTGACCCTTATTCCTTGAGGAATCATGCCCAGCTTGGGGGTGGCAGGGTTACTGAGAGATTGATGAGCACGCTGGTGTTGGTCTCTTTGGGTAGACCTAAGTTTCCTTTAATGTACCAACAAAACCCCTAGCTCACTGACCCTTTCGGCGATAGACCGTAGAGTAGCCTGAAGTCTCACCCGAAGTGATCTTGGATGGGTCAGCTAAAGACTCAGGTGTCTTCAACCGGGTTCTATAGCATCCTATTTGTTTGCGACTCTTCTTCACCAGTGGGATCTCTCTGCGATAGTGATCCTTCCTTCTAGCTCGCGCTGGTAGGAAGTGTGTTGATGTATATGTAACTTCGGAATGTATTCTTCTATATATTTCATATATTGTAACCCGATGTTTATTCCGGGATGTTTCTATTATGTATTTGAGTCATGTGGTCATGCCCCGATGTTCCGATCGGGAGGATTAATAATGTAAACAAGTCATATCAAGTCATTAGGTAAGTCCCCACAGTTTAAGGGGCACTTGGGTTATTATACACTAATTAAGGTGTAGGCTCAAGAAATTAATTATAAGTTAAGCCTACATGGTTTAGTGCACTTCAAGTCAACAGAAGAATATAAATAGAGAGTGAGAGTCTCTCTATTTATCACTTGTGACTTAGCTCTCTTGCTCTCTCAAGTGTGGCGCACTTT
>LPNX011124933.1:140448-155460 GCA_001517045.1 Pseudotsuga menziesii
GGTTGATTTCACTTCAAGTCAATGGAAGAATATAAATAGAGAGTGAGAGTCTCTCTATTTATCACTTGTGACTTAGCTCTCTTGCTCTCTCAA
This sequence comes from Pseudotsuga menziesii, assembly GCA_001517045.1. Lineage (NCBI taxonomy): Eukaryota > Viridiplantae > Streptophyta > Pinopsida > Pinales > Pinaceae > Pseudotsuga > Pseudotsuga menziesii. Next base: position 140,542 of record LPNX011124933.1, read on the forward strand.
GTGTGGCGCACTTTTGGAGAAGGAAATTCTTTGGCTTGACAGAAGACAGAAGGCTGCTATTGTGTTGGGAGGTCATCTTACTGTTTTGGGATCACATCTTGTGGTGATACTATCTTAGAGGAAGTTGAGGGGTTTTCTCCATTTATGGTTTCCCCTCCTAAAATCTTTGTGTCTCTTGTCTCTTGTGATGTGCTTATGTGATTGTTGTGCTTGTTATTCTCTCAGTGAAAATATCTTATCATAATGCTAGCTTAAATGTTGAAAAACTAACAAAGTGGACTCTTATCGCATTGTTGCTTCTAGCGTGATGCGCAAACTATCTCCTCTGCTCAGCTCTTATCCTGCAATATCTCACACCGCGGTTCCTTCGATGATGTGATATTGCTTTTCTATACTATGATATCCTTTATGGTAAGACGTCAATATGAATCTCATGGTCCAAAGGCTTCCTCCCTTAGTATAATAGTTAATCTAAACAGCCTCACTTAGACTCCTACAGTCTTATATGCTTAAAATCAACTACGTTGAACTCACGGAACTCATATACCGGAGTCACTTAACACTGTGTCTGTCAAACTGTTATGAACTAAACACTGATAAACTCATATACATGCTACTTGATACCTTTAACTTGCATTTAACCATCTATGTGCTATAAACTAAAGCATAACATATATACGTCCATCAACTGATAAGCAACATTCATGTAACAGATAACAGATAATACATAAGTAAAGCACAAACACATGAAATAATCGCACAACACACGGATTTTACGTGGTTCACCTCTAGGGGGGAAGCTACATCCCGGGAAATGGTTTTTATATTATATCTTGAGAGGATAAACATAGTTCCGCTGCAATCTGATATGCGGCTTGTGATCTTCTGGGAAACTTCGCACACACAACCGGGAGCCCTTCTCTATTAGATCTCTTCTCTTATATTTCCTTCTCTTACAATATACTCTTCCTCTCTCTCTCTCTCAATCCCTGCGGATTGTTCAATCCTTGTGGATTGTTACATACATGCTCAAGGAGATAGCTATTGGTTACAGTAAGATAATACATATGGATTAACAGGACCAAAGCTCGACTCTTACAATACTGCTCTCTAGAGACACTTGGCTAGCTACATGACTCAGCGGCTACCCCCCGTCTGACTGTCTAAGCAGCTACCCAATTTTCTAACCTTTTACATTACAAAATACATGCTTATATAGGCATCCCAAAGGTCTCACCATTACAAAACTGTGGGCCTTTCCCTACAGTAACCCAAAAACCCTAACTATGACAGTCAGCGCATATGTACTGTGGGCTGCCGCTTACCGTCACACCATAGCTTTCTATAGTCTTCCATGCTTCCTAGCGCTGATTGTGGGTATGGGCGCCGCTTCCTCGGTCGCTCTGCTTTTGTCCTTCGTCTTCAATGCCTCGGCCCATTGCTCCCTTTCCTTTATGAGGGTAGTTGAGCCCTCCTGTCTTTGTCGCTTCCTTAAGTGCAGTGGTTGAGCTCTCTCTTCTCGGCCGCTTAGGTACTGTCTTCTTTGACTTTCCTATCTCAATGTAGCAGCTTTTCCTGTAGCTGTGGGACTCTACTCCAACAGTCCCCTAACACTTACTTGTGGCTCGTATCTGAGCCACTAAGAGCTGGCTTCTCTTGCTGTAGCTTCTCCTTGGCTTCCTGTGAAGTCCTTGTGAATTTCTCTCGAAACTTGTGTGCAGGCGCCGGTCTCGACCAAGATTTAGCAAATCTGGAAAAATCATTATACTGTTGCCAAAATCTAGGGTAACGTATACCAATCATCTCTGTATTAACTACTTGTGAGAAGGTGAAGTGACTGGCCCTCTGTCTCTTTTCAAACCTATTTATGTGGCCTGGGGAGCATCGCATTGTTGCGATGTCACACCGCATCATCTCAAACCAAAGTGTCGGCATGAACTCCGCAAGTCGTCCTATGACTTGCGCAACATAACTTTTCTGATGTGATTCCTCATAATTGGATCTTTTTTTTTTTTTAGTGTAGACTCATTCCCGGTGCGATGCCTCCTTTCAACTACACTGGACATCTACACTCACAAATCTGTCTAAGTTAGGGCTGGGAGGTGGAGTGGCTATCACTATAAATCTTAAGCCAACTGCCATTAATCAACATAGGAAGAAGCTCCCCGTTCAGTTTGCTGAGTTGAACGAAACCTCCTTCTGTGACATACTGAATTTGATATGGCCCCAACCAATGCATCTTGAACTTGCCTGGAACTTGGTCTCAGTGTACCAGTTCCTTGGAACTATGTCTAAAGTGTGAATGAATAGGTGAACCCATTCATCCTCTGGAATTTCTGACCAATTCTGTTCACAAGTCTGAATATGTGACCTGGGGTCACTTTCTCCTGTATATTTCTGCTGTAAGGGATCCTTGTCATTAGAGAACCTGATTGCCATCAATCTCTTAAAGTCATCCCATGATGCGATATGTTCTTTATGTGCATGCCACCATCTTGCAGGTGTGGCTCTTACTACAAGGTCAATAGTTGTCATCCTCTGCTCCTGAGGAATTTCCTGCTCAAACTGTTGTAAGAAGTCATTGACATCCACTAAGCCATGAAAGGACGAAATATCAATAATGTCCATTCCAATCCATCGTAGTGACTTAGTCATAAATGCACATCTGCACGCTGAGACTTTGTAAAGTCTGTCCTGCCAGTTCTCTAGACCAACCTTCGAATCTGATGCGCATGAGCTGTCACATCGCCAACTGATGTTTCCTTCTGTGGTCAGATTGATGTAATCACTCTGATTAGCTGTCATCTGATAGAGGCTCTCCATATTATGCACCTCTTCCTCTGCTTGGATAGGTTCAATATACCTGGGACCCTAAAAAGGATCCAACGGTGCGATGACCTGGATCTGACTATCCTCAAAGGTCATTTGTCTTTTCTTTAAATTGATAACAGCCATGTTATCGATTTCCCAATCAATACCTAGTAGATATGGATATGTTCTACTATCTCCAATGATCTCTATAACTTCAAAGTTTGCAAAGCTACGGACTCCGTCAATATCAACTGGTACCTGCGGTAATCGACCCAGTGGTGATACCTGCTGCTGATTGGCTAGTCGCAGATGGATAGGAGATCTGGATAACTTAGGGCTACCCATCTATTCCCATGTCTGCATAGTCAGAACATTTACCTCTGATCCTAAATCTAGGATTACCTCATCCATTTCAAATTCTCCAACTTGTGCTGTGAGTCTCATCTCTCTTCCTGTTCTGGTATGGCCCATAATATTATGAATAGCACATTGTGCAATTCTCACGGAAGAAGATGGCTGACAGTGATCTATGATGCGCTGAAGCTCTCTGAGAGCTTTCTCATTTCTAATGAGTTTCAAGCAACTCTATAGGAAGGATTGTACACTTCCTGTTGACTCATCCTCTTCACACCTTCTCGTTGTGGTAGCCTGCGATATCTACATAGGACTAACGCCATAAGATGTTTGCTGCTGCGGTACGCCCCTGCATGGTAGTACCTGCAATCCTGATGCTGTAGGTTCAGTAAAAAAAGTTTGAGCTTTCTGAAACATTTCTTTGTTCTTCTGCAGGTCGAGTGGTGTTAATTTAGTAGTGTCTTTGCGCACCCACTCCAGACCTATGTTCTTTTCTGCATCCTGCGATGTTAGACTAGTAGAAGCACCACTGCAAGTCACAATGTTGACTCTTGGTTCTGGCTCTTTCTACTCGACAGCAATAAGCTGGATGTTCTGGTGTACTGCTGGCTTAGGGTCTCTAATCTTGGCTATCAAGATCAAACACTCTTCTATAGGGTGATCATAGGACTTGCAATACTTACATGTCGTACTAGGGTTCTGACTGTCCCTAGCATAATGTCCTACAATTCCACAATTGTAACAAGTAATAGATCCATGGACATGGCCAAATCCTTCTCCATGGCCAAAGCCTCCTCCACGGCCAAAGCATTCTCCACGACCTCATCCTCTGAATCCTCCTCCACAGCCATCACGAGCTGGTTCATGATGTGGTCCTGCTACTGGACCAGGTGTTTCTGACTGGACTCTGTACAAGTCATGCTTTCTCTCTCTCATAAGATCATAAGCTTGGAAATTATGTTCATCATGACCTATTGACTTGTGTAGAAGGAGCAATTCGACATAGGTCGATTTGAACGAAGACTGACTTAGTCAGTCGACTAAATCGATGGGCCAACTAGTCGATCAACCGACTAAGTCGGTCGGCCGACTAACTAGAAATATTAGTCGGCTAACTAACAGTCATGTCGGTTCACCGAACCGATAGGTAGTTATTTGTAACTGTTTGTAACCTGTATATATTAGGCTGTTGAGCCAAGCAAGAACTCAGTTTAGTTCTGTGCCTTGTATGAACTCATTACATTAATATAATCTGTTTTCCTATCTGTTCTTGTCTCTTGTATATGAATAATAGTTATGTTTTAGTATGTATTATTGGTAACCTTATGTGATCTGTGATATTACAACATTGGTTCCGTTGCCGGTAGTACATGTCTAAGATATATGCTCACATATGATACCAGAGCAGGATATCAAGGACTGGTGGGATCGTAAAGTTGCGAACTATTTGCAAAATTATGCAAGACATAACAGATTAACAGTCACTGAAGCTAGAGCCATATTTTTCACAGAGACACATGAAAAATTCGTCGAGTCTGTGCCACAACTGTTGAAGCAGCTTCTGGATGAGAAGACCGGACGCAACTAAAGAATAGCAGTTGCTAGATAAACTATTCCAAGGAGGACGAACAAATCTGTCGGAGTGGTTTGAGAAAATCGCCGACGAATTCTGTGAAGAGCAAGCAGTTGAAGACCGAACGTCGGTAGAAACTGTTAAACCACTCACGTATATGGTTTATAAAAACATTACAACATTGATTTCCTTCGGACGTGATAACCTTCGATTTCCAGGAAAGCTAAATGTTGTAATCTCACAGATCACATAAGGTTACCAATAATACATACTAAAACATAACTATAAATCATATACAAGAGACAAGAATAGATAGGAAAACAGATTATATTAATGTAATGAGTTCATACAAGGCACAGAACTGAACTTAAATTATGTACCCATTGTGGGGTAGGCGATCACTCTCTGGAGGATTGTCCTACCATGTTATAAAAAATCAATAATAAGAAAAATGTTAATGTCTTGTCTTGTGTACAAAAGCATGATATATTAAATACTAAAAATCTGCATATTGTCACTCGCCAAGGCACAAAAACAGGGCCTGATAACCCCCAGATTAGTAAAATTAAAAACACAAATGGTTATCCGGATCCTCTAAAGGAAAAACAAACTTATTAGGAATCAACACACATATTTCAAGACATTGCACAGCAAGAAGACATTATTACCAGTCGACTTAGCACGACACAGCAATTAACTCATCTCATCCAAACCGACAAGTCTGTAGCCCAGTTCATTGATTTATTACACGAAATAAAATGCCATAACTGTGGAAAACAAACTAAGAACATTTTTAGCCTCAATCAAAAAGACAAAAACGATGTCGACCCACTTGTAGACCTGGAAATCGAAGGTTATCACGTCCGACAAGTGGTGCTCGATTTCAGGTCTCAGGAAAAGATGGGCCGACCTCGACTCTATGAGTCAGGAATTTACCTAAAACTCGCTGACCAAGGCCTCATTGAACCCATTGGGGTTTGGAAAGATGTCGACACGACCATCAAAGGAATCTCGACTAAGGTTGATTTTGAAATCATCGACCCAAAAGAAGGATCTAGCTCCTTCCCAGCGCTAGTTGGTCGACCTTGGGGACGAAAGATGAAAGCCTCCATATCCTTAGACAAAGAACAAATTCAGTTAAAAGGAAATGGTCAAAAAGTCATAGTAGCCATTAATCCTTCCCAAGGAGCACCTTGGACCGAACCGATTGATGAGGAAGTCGATGTCAGACAGCTTTACCAGATCCATAATAATACGGACTATACCGAGGAAAACATTTATGGGGAGCTTCATTTAGGTAACCAAGACTCAATTGGTTACAATTCAGATGCCGAATTATATGACTGGGAGATGGAAAATTATGAAACACAAGCAAGAGGGTGCTAGACTATACAAAAAGTATAGAAAAAATCCACCCGACAGTGCTTCACTGTATCAATTATCAAAAGAAAAAAACATTTGTATGTGAATTTGGGTCCTTTTCCTACAGAGTTATGCCTTTTGGGTTGAAGAATGCACCTGCAGTATTCTCACGAATTGTTGTCAAAACATTCCAAGAGTATATCTATAAGACCATGGCAGTGTACTTTGATGATTGGACCATATATTCCACCCTAAAGGATCACTACACATGGCTCCGACTTATGCTGGAGAGATGTCGATAGATACAACTCTCCTTAAATATTAAGAAATGTACTTTTATGAATCCCATGGGAATCCTCTTAGGACATATTGTCTGCAAAGACGGTATAAAGGTCGACTTTGCCAAAATAAAAATCATCCTCGACCTAAAACCCCCAATAAACCCTAAACAGGTCCGGGTGTTATTGGGCCACACAAGATACTATAGGAAATTCATCAGACACTATTCAGATATGACTTACCCTCTGGAGGAACTGCTCAAAGACGACCAGGAGTTTATATGGACAGAAGAATGCCAAATATCCTTCGACAAATTGAAAAGAAAACTTGTCGAAGCTCCCATACTTAAATTTCCAAACTGGTCGACTAAATTTCATGTGCATATTGATGCATCAGGCATTGCAATAGGAGCCATCCTTACTCAACCAGGGGATGATGGGATGCATTACCCTATTGTATACAACAGTCAAAAATTAAATAAAGCTGAAAGGAACTACTCGACCACTGAACGAGAAGCCCTAGGTATGGTCCAGAAGTATCGACATTACCTATTGGCCAACCCTTTCATATTTTATACCGACCATCAAGCTTTGAAGTACCTTGTTAATAAACCCCTTCATCATGGATGAATCTGTCGATGGTTACTTCTTTTTCAAGAATTTGAGTTTGAAGTAGTAGTCCGACCAGGAAAGCTAAATGTCGGACCCGACCACCTCTCCCGTATCGACACAAGGGAGGAACCGACTGGCATCGACGACGATTTGCCACATGCACATCTATTTCACATAGAAGCAGTACCCGAAGAACTAGAAGAAATAGCTCAGTTCTTAGAGACAGGTCAAGCACCCGAAGGTCTGAACACCAAGAAGAAACAAATCTTAGCTATGAAGGCTACACCCTACAGCCTCATTAATGGATTTTTGTACAAAATGGGGTTAGACGACATTCTCAGATGTTGTGTACTCGACCATGAGAGAGAACAAATCATGCATGAAGCACACTATGGACCTGCAGGAGGACATTTTCAAGCGGATACAACTGCAAGAAAAATCCAACAGTCGGGCTTATGGTGGCCGACCATCCACAAGGATTACAAAAACTTCGTTAGTCGATGCAATAGATGTCAAAGACTTGGTCGACCTCTGCCGAGCACAGAGATGCCCTTGATATCTGTAAACCCTAGTATCACATTCGAACTTTTGGCTATAGACTTCATAGGACCTTTTCCTATCCCAGCCAAACGATCAGGTGCAATATATATTATCACAGTAGTGGAATATGTAACCAAATGGGCAGAAGCCGAACCTGTCGATACATGCTCAAGTGAGGTAGCTGCTAAGTTTATCTACGAAAACAATATCACTAGATTTGGATGCCCCCTCACATTGATTAGCGACCAGGGATCACACTTTATCAACAAAACCATAAAAAATCTGACCGACCAGTTTCACATCGACCACCGACGAAGCATTGCCTATCATCCTCATTTGAAGGGTGCGATTGAAGCTTTTAACAAAAATTTGACAAAAGGGTTAACCAAAATATGCAACAACGACAAAGACGACTAGGATGAGAAAATCCCTGTGGTTCTCTGGGCATATAGGATAGCATATAAGCGGTCGACCGATCAAACCCCCTTTCGACTAGTCTACAGGCAGGAAGCAGTAGTCCCCTTACATTTTCGACAGCAGACACCTATTATTGCACAGATACTACATGTCGATGTCGAACAGGCAAGAAAGGACAGACTATTTCAACTCATTAAGCTAGAAGAACATAGAATCATGGTTATTCAGCATCAAAAAATTCACAAACAATGTAGTATCCCAAATCCCGATATTTTCTATTTCTAAACAATTATGCGGGTACAACTGGGCTTACAAACTGCCAGGCAAAAATCCCTATTTTATAGGAAAAATTAGGGTTAGGGTTTGTGAGACAGAATGCACACTTACCACTGATAACTGGCTGAACTACTGCAGATAAAGTCTGCAAGTACTGAGATCTGGATCAGAGAGGAACTGATCTCTGTTGTCTCCGGTGAATGCTGCAGCAATAAGACGCCCAATCAGAGAAAAAGGTGACGCCCTCAAGGAAGGAGGTGCCCGATGGATCCGCTGATTTGCAGGGCTGATAGCCTTGCTGTGCCGGAGAGATTGGCTGGAATATACTGCAGTTCTGAACCCTCTAAGTATGAAAACGTTTTGGTTCTCTGAGGCAGCTGCTCACGCCCCTGGTGGTCTAGAAATGCTGATAACTCCTTCAGATGAGCTCAGATGGAGCTGATAGTCACTGGGTACCGGAGTATGAAGCTGCTGGTGAGAATGATGCCTGAGTTTTGGAAGGAAAATGAGATCTGAAGGCCCAATAGTTGATTAGGGATTTCTGGTGGAAAACCCCCTCTTATGGTTGCACCATGCCTCTGCAACAATCTCTACCCTGTGCGATATAACTGATGAATGAAATGAAGAACAAGTGGTGAACTAGTATGGCTTACCCGGAATAAGACTAGGACAGATGTTTGACTGCCGAAATCCTGTTAGCTGAAGACTCCGTCTCCAACCCCAACTGTTGTGCTACACGCTGTGCTGGTATCCAAGTGCTCCCAAAATAATCAATAATCATAATTGAGGTCTCTTCTTTCTTTACCCTCTATTTATAAAGTTCAACTGCGCAAAACCTAATCTTTGACCTAATTAGGTCACTTTATCTTCTAATTTGCCGTTGACTTGCATGCAAAGAGCATGGTCATGCATGGAGCATGGAAAAGAGCATGGCCATGCATGAAGGTGGCCTTTGGCCCTGGTGGCCCTTCTTGACCAAGTGAGGATGCCGTAGATCTTCTATGGGTGGCATCAATTCTGATCTGATTCCCTAGCTATCAGTAACCGCTCGAACCCACAAGAATCACATAGGTTAGCGGTATGGGCCTCAGGGCCTAAAAGGAAGAGGACATTACAAACAACAACAGAAATCCTGGCACGACCGTAACATCAAAAACAAAAACCTCTCAGTCGGCGACCTTGCTTTACTTTATAATAGTCGAGTCAAGGGAAAACCCAAGAAATTACACACAGAATGGATGGGACCTTACGTTTTCGAAGAAATACATCCCAACGGTTCTGTCCGACTAAATACATTACAGGGCCTAGTATTTCGGAAGCTCATTAATGGAGCCCGACTCAAACATTACAGAAATTGAAAAAAAAATAACGACCTTAACCGTCAACCAAAACCCATAAAAAGATAGAAAAATTCCAAAACAAAAATCCAACACAACCAGCCATGACAGCAACTCACTACTTCAACAACCGACATCACCACCATCGACCATCTTCATCGATCAGTCAGGTCGACCATTTTCACCCACGACACCGACCATCGACTTCGAAAGTCCCATCACGCATTGATGGCCTCGAGCGCCGAAACAGATCCTCCATTAAGTCGCACTTGAGTATTGCAGTTGGACTGTCAAGTCCACCATTAATACGCCCATTCCGACACTCAACCCCAACCACGCCTATAAATAATGGACCATCGAAGGTTCATTCACCACACCTATTTCCCTCAGAGTACCTGCAATCTCAGTTGACCAAAACACAAGAACCCTGTCAAAACCCCGACCAGTCCGACAAAATGGCACCCAAACTAACCAGAGCTACGGCTAAGGAAAAGGAGCTACAAGCAGAGGACACCCCCTTACTCAACCGCTTAAAGAACATCAAAAACGCAAAGTTCCAGGAGGGCCCATTCCAGAAACTCTGGCAAGAGATCCAAGAGTGGGCCTTTGTCAACAACCGAATGACCCAGGCCGCTGAGAAAATTCGGAAGAGGGGCATTTTCAACTATCCTATCACACCACTGATGGCAAGCTTCAGTGGGACGAAGGAAGCAGCTGTTAAATTCATTATCAATCGCTACCATAATGGCCGGTTCTACTTCTACCAGCCGATTGATATCACCAGGGATGTTATCTCCAAGCTTATGGGTCTGTCCAACCAAGGCAGCCCTGTACCTATTGGCATCAAAGACGGGTTAGTCCAAGAACTTACGGGCTCATCGTCGGGAAATAATTCCAAAGGACTGATGATCGGCCAGATTGCGACAAGGACGCCACAAATCATGGCTAAAATCATAGCAATCACCCTTACCTTGGCAGGTCGGGGCAGCGACCTTAAACTAGAGATGTTGGAAGCGGTCGACACAATCGCAACCAACGGTCAGATCTACCGATGGGGTGATTATGTTGCCGACATGATCAAAACCATCTGTGAATGCTATGAGGAGACGAGAGGTATGATCAAATTCCCCTCTCTCATTCTCTGGATCATTATGTACCATATTTGCCCGGAAGGTAGTCCAGTCTTCCGGGAGTTGACCAGGTTCCAAATGCATCGATTTAAGCCCTTTTCACAAAAAGGCACCCTACATGAGCTGGCACAGGGGAAAGTCTTCCTGGAAAACTGGTTCCAGCAGTCGAAGGTTCACATGACGAGGTGGAGGGTGCCCCAGAACATCCGACGAAACCTCCCTGTTGAGTCTCACATCCAGTTAGAACTTGACCATACATCAGTATGGTACATGCGAGGTCAATACCCCAAAGCACAGGACCTTGACTACTATCCAACGGTCGAGCAGATTTTCTAAGAGTTGACCAGACAAGCGCAGATAAAGATACCAATTCCAGAGGCTGCCAAATAGGTCGACTTCTCCATCATCGAGCCACTCACCGATCAGGAAAAGGAAGAGGACTACGAGCTGAACTTATACATCAACACATTTGTGTCGGAAGACACCCCGACTGTGCCCACTAGTCGGGTACACATCACTGTCAAACCTCCGACTGTAAAAATAGTCGACCCCCAGCCGACAGAACAACAACAACCAACAATACCACTACAACAAAAGATAACTCCTCCGGCCCCAGCAACCTTCGACCCCACTCAAGTACAGACAGGAGAATTCGAAGGCAACGACCCGGAATATGCTTTATCTAAGAGCATCATCAAGAATCTGGCTAAGGAGATAGCTGTCGCAAGGAAAAATATCAAAGCCAAAAAATTACAGCAAGGTAGGGGTAAGCGCAAGCTTATCCTGGCCGAATCGTCCGATGATGAGGAGGAACTAGCAACCGCGGCTGTCGACATTGTCAAGGATGCCCGTGCCAATAAAGTGTCAGTCGAGGTTCAGTTTCAATGGTACGTGGACGCAGGAGCTCCGGAGGATCGGCCAAAGAAAGAAAAAATGACACAGACACCTGAAAATGTGGTCGACCTTGTGTCGACCCCTCCCCCCCCATCCCTGACCACCATAGTTGAAGAACAAGCACAAGTATAGCAGGTAGATAGTCCCCCTGAGGAATATCAACGCGCCATCCTAGAGGCACTCAGATCCAGGGTCGACCAGGACATGGAGCTTAAAGCTTTCTTCACGACACTTCCTGGACTGTTTAAGTCGGCCCAGAAAATATAGACAAAATCCCCTCTCTATGCAAGCAGAAACCCATATGCAACTGTTACGACAACATTCACTCGGTGACGTACTAGGCACATCAAAGTCTGTTACAGAGCCACTTGACACCGACGCACAGGAATACCTACCCTCTACACCTTCGGAAGCAGGTATTTCTTCCGACAAAAGTTCACAACACACTCCAGCCAACCCTTCGAACCCTATCCATACCCCCACTCCGTCCCCAACACCACCACCATCACAACCTCCCTCCCCACCACCTCCACCGTCAAAATCCCCACCCCTAGAATTACAGCCAAACCCAGCACAACCACCATTATCTTCACAACCAGAAGCGGACATCCCACCTCCTCAAACAGAAGTACCCCCCACCTCCCCACCACATACTCAAAAAGAAACACAGTCGTCTTCTATACCACCTAACCAACAAGAAAAACCTTCAGCCTCCATTCCATCAACCACAAACCCAACCTCAACTACTGCAGATACCCAAGAACAACATCCCGACAAACAAAAGAAAAAGAAAGAGCAGCATAGAACATTCGGTCTCCGGATTATCCTAAGGGATGCAAGTTCCTTGGACGACACCGAGGTCGACCAACTCCTGAAAACTGTGGCCAAAGATTCAAAGAAAAGGACAGATCGAAAAAATAAAGAGCTGGTAGCCAAAAATGTAGAAGAAGTCGAGTTTCTCGGCAGATGCAAAGCTCTCATCCATACCGTGGTACCAGGCCCTCTCAAAGTCGACACAGATCAACCACTTGAAAGAGCATATCAGCTCTTCGAGACAATGGTATCGACTGTCCAGACTCGGATGCAAGAGACCAAGGAAGAGCAAAAGGAGGAGACTGTTCGACTGGTCTTGGCCCAACACACTGCATTCTCGGAGGCATACAAGGTCCTCCAGGATCATATGGAAGAATCAGTTGTTACTGAGGAAGTATTACGAGACTGGCCTAACCACTATGGGCAGGTCTATCAGCAGACAAGGCAAGCAAGGCAGGGAATTCAGGCTTTGGAGAGCCATAAGTCGACAGAGGCAGAACTGCGGCAGACCATTGAAGAACAAATTGTGATGGAGACCAACAAACTACAGAAGCTAGAACGAGAGGCACATCAGTGGGTTCAACAGGCCCTTCCCAACTTAGATAAAGTCGACATCATTTGTCCACAGATGAAATGGATCATCAATGCTGCAGAAGAGAAAAACCAACTATTGGGTCCCAACATGGAAAATATAGCAGAAATTCCCATGTCCGAAAAGATGTCGATCTTTTCAAGTCTCACTACCTTAACGATCGATATCCAGAAGGCATTGCAGAGTTGGACCGACTTTCAGCATCATCTTTCCATCACAGCTCCAGCTATCGTCGAAGTCTGTGTCCAAAGGATACCGACTATCCGTCTGCACAGTCCACAGCACGAGCAAGTCTGACTGCATTCACAAGGGTTTGTTTTTTGTACCTCCCTGTTTCTTCAGGACGAAGAAACGTTTTGTTCGTGGGGGAGATGTAGAAGGAGCAAGTCGACATAAGTCGATTTGAATGAAGACCGACTTAGTCATCCAACTAAATCGATGGGCCGACTAGTCGATCAGCCGACTAAGTCAGTCGGCCGACTAACTAGAAAGATTAGTCAGCTAACTAACAGTTGTGTCGGTTCACCGAACTGACAGGTAGTTATTTGTAACTGTTTGTAACCTGTATATATTAGGCTGTTGAGCCAAGCAAGAACTCAGTTCAGTTCTGTGCCTTGTATGAACTCATTACATTAATATAATCTGTTTTCCTATCTGTTCTTGCCTCTTGTATATGATTTATAGTTATGTTTTAGTATGTATTATTGGTAACCTTATGTGATCTATGAGATTACAACAACTTGCATAAGTTACAATATAAGTTCTTAGGAGTTTGTACATACTTCTGAAGTAAAGGGAATTCCAATGGTCGATGTCCTCTTGTTCTACAGAGTTCACACCATGGCCCTTGAGTCTATAATAAGGGGTTAGGAGCCCCACAAATACTGGATAATTATCCTTAGTATGGCCTTGTCCTTTACACTTTATACACCATAGCTCTTGTGCAATCTCTTTTCCTTTCTTAATCTCATGCATCTGTAACATGAGATTGGCTAACTGGTTCTGTAGGTTTTTCATTCCTGTACTGGTCTCAGCTAGAGGTGAGGCCTTTAGTTTCATTGCCATATCCAACGCTTCATCCTGCGTACAGAGTCTCTTTTGCATTAATGGAAGTCTGATGTGAGGGAGCAGTGCTGCGATGAACCATTCTTTATGCTGCTCCAGCGCAAACTCAAAGCTGACTTGGTCTATAAGGGCTTTGAACTTCTGATCAAAGTCCCATACTGACTCTGTAGGTAGCTGTTTGATGTCTTTAAGCTCTATGATACACTGTGACTCAGACTTAGGTTTCTTAAATTCTTTAATCATTACATTCTTGACCTGTACAATTGTTCTGGCCGGTGCTGTTGTATATTTCATATACCGTGTTAAGGCTCTATCTCTAAGTGTAGTGACCAACTGGACAAGTTTAATATTATCATCCTGGATCCCCTTAATGGTCCATACTGTTTCACATAAGAACCAATGTTGTTTTGGGTATTCTGCCCCTGTACCCTTGAAGGTAGGTAGTTTCATGTCATCCCCCATTCTGTTTCTACGTGGTGGATTCTGGTTTGTTGTATTACTACCACTCGGCAGTGTAGATGTAGGTGGTGTAAAGGTAGTATGTACTATATGTGAACTACTAGATGTAGTTCCTGCGGGATTATTCTGAGTCCCGGTTGCTTTCTGTGGGGTATAAGGGTGGTAAGGGATACCCCCTACTGTTCTCTCTATATTACTTGGACTCTGTTCTCTAGTAGTGTCTGAATTGTTTTCACAGAGAGAAGATCTGAAATCTACTTTATATTTCTTACCACTACGTGTACATCCAATTTCATCAAAGTCAATCTCAAACTCTTGTGACATTACACTTATTTACTTATTCATCTGAGACTATATCCATTACTCCTTTTTCATGTAATAACATCTTAATGGACAAGTTTAAAGA
>LPNX011124933.1:155498-172946 GCA_001517045.1 Pseudotsuga menziesii
CTTTGAAGAAGTACCTCTCTGCTTCATTGAAGCTCTTTCTTTGATTGACTGCAAACTTTGTAACGAAGCCTTCCAGCAAACTCGCAAGCCAGAAGTCTACTGCCTGTGAAATGGGATTATCAACGCTCTTCACGGTCTAGATCAACTCCAGTGTCCAAACTATGTTTCTTTTCTTCTTGAATATATTCTTATCAGTCAACTTTGATAACCAGTCATACAACGCATTTGCATAGGTTGCAAAAAATATCGTATGCAGGTCAGTGAAGATATGTTTTTGTAACAATTCCTCTGTACTCAGTCTAGGACTCTTGTTTTCTTTTTTAGCAAATTATTTCTCCTTAGACTCAACCCAGTGGTTAAGTTCTTCTTTATTAGGATGCCAACAGAACATTAGCTCGTCAGTTTGTTCAAAACCGGCAACGGAACCATTTGTTGGTCTCTCTGGGCAGACCCGGGTTTCCTTTAATGTACCAACAAAACCCCTAGCTCACTGGCCCTTTCGGCGACAGACCACAAAGCATATTGAAGTCTCACCCAAAGTGATCTTGGATGGGTCGACTGAAGACTCAGGTGTCTTCAACCGGGTTTCTGTAGCATCCTATTGGTTCACGACACTTCTTCACCAGCGGGATCTCTCTGCGATAGCCATCCCGCCTTCTAGCTGGCACTTGTAGGAAGCGGACTCTTATCACATCACTGCTTCTAGTGCGATGCACAAACTATCTCCTCTGCTTAGCTCTTATCCTATGATATCTCACACAGCGGTTCCTTCGACAGTGCGATATTGATTTTCTATACTGTGATATCCTTTATGGTAAGACGTCAATATGACTCTCACGGTCCAAAGGCTTCCTCCCTTAGTATAATAGTTAAGCTAAACAGCCTCACTTAGACTCCTACAGTCTTATATGCTTAACATCAACTACGCTGAACTCACAGAACTCATATACCGGAGTCACTTAACACTGTGTCTGTCAAACTGTTATGAACTAAACACTAGTAAACTCATATACATGCTACTTGATACCTTCAACTTGTGTTTAACCCTCTATGTGCTATAAACTGAAGAATAACATACATACGTCCATCAACTGATAAACAACATTCATGTAACAGATAACAGATAATACATAAGTAAAGCACAAACACATGAAATAGTCGCACAACACACGGATTTTACGTGGTTCACCTCCAGGGGGGAAGCTACGTCCACGGGAACTGGTTTTTATATTATATATTGAGAGGATAAACATAGTTCCACTGCAATCTGATATGCAGCTCGAGATCTTCTGGGAAACTCCACACACACAACCGAGAGCCCTTCTCTCTTAGATCTCTTCTCTTATGTTTCCTTCTCTTACAATATACTCTTCCTCTCTCTCTCTCTCTCTCTCTCTCTCTCTCTCTCTCTCTCTCAATCCCTGCGGATTGTTCAATCCCTGTGGATTGTTACATACATGCTCAAGGAGCTAGCTACTGGTTACAGTAAGATAATACAGATGGATTAACAGGACCAGAGCTTGACTCTTACAATACTGCTCCCTACAGACACTTGGCTAGCTAAATGACTCAGTGGCTACCCCCCATCTGACTGTCTAAGCAGCTACCCAATTGTCTAACCTTTTACATTACAAAATAAATGCTTATATAGGCGGCCTGAAGGTCTCACCATTACAAAATTGTGGACCTTTCCCAACAGTAACCCAAAAACCCTAACTGTGACAGTCGACGCATCTATACTATGGGCTGCCGCTTACCATCACACCACAGCTTTCTGCAGTCTTCCACGCTTCCCGATGCTGATCGTGGGTATGTCCGTCGCTTCCTCGGTCGCTCTACTTCTGTCCTTCATCTTCAATGCCTTGGCCCATTGCTCCCTTTCCTTTATGAGGGTAGCTGAGCCCTCCTGTCTTTGCCGCTACCTTAAGTGCAGTGGTTGAGCTCTCTCTTCTTGGCCGCTCAGGTACTGTCTTCTTTGAATTTCCTGTCCCAATGTAGCAACTTTTCCTGTAGCTGCAGGACCCTGCTCCAACAACTGGCCTATGGTTGGGTGGAATGTTCCAGCGACGTAGCTGGTTGCGGGGCGAGTTCTTCATCAAAAGATAAGTAATCCTGATTGTTTCATCTCTGCAATGTCTACTGTTTCATGAATTATGATGAAAATGTTAAATGCTGGACTGTATATGTTGCTTCTGCTGAATGTTGATGGATTATGCATCATGTTATGCATTATGATAAGTTTTTAATTTCAGCATTTTTTCTTGTTCCTGGTTATGGGACTGTTTTCATGTCTGTTCTTGATCATGGGGTTGTTTGCCCGTATGCATTGGTGTTGGTCACGTCCTCTTCATCAGTCGAAGGGATGGGGACATGACAGGAAGTGCCGAAAAAATGATACTTAAATGAAGAAAAGGGCTTTCGAAACCCACAAAAATCCCAAAAACAAGGCTAAGGAGGATATTTTATTTAGTCAAAACATCATACTTACAACTTGATAGTTCCCATAAGAAAGATGTGTCTTGAAAACATAGTTAAAATTTTAACGGGGGCTCCCATTTTGATGAACTAGAAATGGGATCTGTTGCAGCCAGGAACACTTTGTTTCAATCCTATGTTTCCTTTGGAGTTTCAAGTTGTTAATCCCGAAACAATACTATTTTCTTGAGTATTGTCTAAGTTGTTTCTCTTAGAGTCTCTTTCTTACTTTTTACACTTGAATGTTGTATTCTTATATAATACTAAATAACCACTCTATAGTCTTATATTCCACACATTGTCTTTCCCAACTTTGTGTCATATCCACATTATAACACTCTTTAACTTAGCTGATTTTTTTGGGTTTTTGATAATATCTATCTATTGAAAGATTTCATACAACTGCTAAAATGTTTTTTGAATTTATATTGTGGCTTTATTGATTATTAAATATAGGCTTTGGACAGGGTACAAATATATTTTCTGGGATTTTTATGGAGTAACCTAATTTAGTATGTCAAGAGGATTCCGGTCCAAACATATCTAGAAGAATACTGGCTTCATTACCAATTAAGCTCGTTGCTAATGACTTTAAATAATATGGATTGTTTGATGTTAGTCCCATTTAAGATTGATTTTGGATCTATATTCATATGCTTTACCATGGGAGGAAGTTCTTCTCCATCCTAACAGTTTAGGTGTTTTTGATTGGATTCACTAGTAAAATAAAATTAACACCTAAATTTTCCAATTAATTTTTGTTTTGAGCTTCTTTTTGAGCTTGAAACAACATTTTTGTGTAATTCTGTGGAATATGGTCAACATAAGATTTTGAAATATGTTTCCTCTAGTATCTTTATGCATTTGTTATGTTTTCATGAGTTGAGCTCCATTTTTTCCTTTCCCTCATCATATTTTGTCTATATATCCTAAGGTATAAGTCTACTAGATTCCTATCCATTAATTAATTGTGTATTTGAATGTGGATTTAGTTTCATGGAACAAAACATTTAGAGTCCCGTGGCTTTGTTGGTGTAAAGAAAGCACATATTTGTAGGAATTTTCTTGTACCAGACTATTTGGCAACAAATATGTGTATTGATTGGAGAACATATTCCCTCCTTCCATATTCCCTGGCTTTTCACTACTCAATTATTTATGGTTCTATCCTTTCTTCTCCCTTGGTTTTCACTCTTTGAATGAGAAAAATTGCATACATCATATTCTAACCTGTAAATTTTGATAGGTCAACTGATGGACTCAGAGGCAAACTAGGGAACAATGAAAGAAGTTACATAACTTAAAATTCAAAAAAGAAAAAAAAAGAAAAAACTAAATAATTCAAAATAGAAAAAAAAATAAAATAAACTAGACAAGGAAGACGATGATTAGTTTCAAGCACCATCTAAAAAAGACTATCCTTTGTAATTAGTGACTTAATTTTTTTTGGGTACATGAGTTGAGTACTCCACCTACAATAGTTGTATGAAATCATACAATTGCATTATTGGTTAGCATTTTCGATTTTTTTCCAGCATTTTAATAATCTCATTTTTCCACATGTATTACAACTACTACACATGTTCCAAATGAAACCACCGTCAATGATTATGGTCATAATGACTCTATATATGCCTCTGGTAGAGATTACAAGATTGGGTTTGGATCTGATTACCACTACCAGACTCACTTTGGTTATAACACCAACTCTGATTATCAGCTTGGCTCTGGTTATAACGACGACAATGATTACCGGACTGGATCTACCTATAACATCGTGTTGACGGGAAGATTGTTGGGCGGCGTTATTCCCTCTTTCATAAACTATGGTGCTGCTGTAATTTTAATTCTGGATTCTTCTTCTCAACTGGCAGTCTGTTTGTAATTTTAATTCTGGATTCTTCTTCTCAACTGGCAGTCAGCGCGGTTCCCTTCTTTAGCATCGAATTTGATCATAACGTTTGTGGATTGGTGAATCCTATCAAAAGACATAAGATGTGGATCCTCTTCTCTCTTCTGGATCCTCAACCAAATACCACATCCTCCTATTTTATAATGTCCTCTTCCAGCTAGGCCTTAAGGCCCAAAACCGCTAACCTATGTGATTCCTATGGGTTCGAGCGGTTACTGACAGCTAGGGAATCAGCTAAGGATTGATGCCAACCATAGAAGATCTAGGGCATCCTCAAGTGGTCAAGAAGGGCCACCGGGGCCAAAGGCCACCCTCGTGCATGCCATCCCAGCATTATTTTAATGATGCATGCACTATTTAAGTCTCCCTCCGCATGCATGCAAGTCAACGACAAATTAGAAGATAAAGTGACATGCATGCAAGTCAACGGAAAATTAGAAGATAAAGTGACCTAATTAGGTCAAATATTAGGGTTTTGCACAGTTGAACTTTATAAATAGAGGAGAAGGCAAGAGGAGACTTCACTTTTGGATTATTATTATTTTGGGAGCTCTTGTATAGCAGCACAGCGTGCAATACAGCAGTTGGGGTTGAAGACGGAGTCTTCAGCTAATAGGATTTCGGTAGTGAAACATCTGTCCTAGTCTTATTCCGGGTAAGCCATACAGGTTCACCACTTTTTCTTTATTCATTCATCAATTACCTAGTACATGGTATAGATCGTTACAGGGACACGTGTGCAGCCGTAAGAGGGGGTTTTCAGCCAGAAAGCCCTAATCAGCTTTTGGGCCTTCAGATCTCAGTTTCCTTCCAAAACTCAGGCACCAATATCATCATCAGCCTCATACTCCGGTACCCAGTGGTTTTCAGATCTACCAGTGCTCATCCAAAGCAGTTATCAGCCGTTTCGGGGTTCCAGAGGGTGTGTAGCTGCCTCTCTAAAGTGATTCGCTACCCTACCTGTAGATCTCAGAACCTTCACATGCTCTGGGCATTCTCTCCGACATTGAACCGCTATCAGTCCTGCAAATTCTCAGTCAGATCGGACATCTCCTTCCTTGAGGGCGTCACACTTCTCTACTTGGGCGTCTTGCTGCTGGGGGGATTCACCTGAAGCAGAGGAGCTCAGATCCTCTCCGATCTAGCGTGCAGTACTGGCAAACTTTTGCTAGAGTAGTTTAGATCAGCTTATCAATGGTAAGTGTTCATTCTATCTCGCAAACCCTAACCCTATTTTTTCCTATAAAATAGGGATTTTTGCTTGGCAGTTTGCATGCCCCGTTGTATCAGCATATTTGCTTAGAAATAGAAAATATTGGGATTTGGGATATTACAGTGGTATCTTGCATGCTCTCACAAAATTCAGACAGTACTTTGTGGGAAGTAAGTTCAAAATCAAAACCGATCATAACAGCCTCAAGTATTTCTTGGAACAGAAGGACCTAAATGAGCGACAGCAGAAATGGGTCAGCAAGGTACAAGCCTATGATTTCGAGATCGAGTATGTGAAGGGTAAGAATAATGTAGTAGCTGATGCATTATCCAGGCGTCCATCCCCATTATCTCTCAGTAGTATATCCACGGATTGGAGGGCACTTCTCTTAGTGGAGTACTCCAAAAATAAATTCGCTTGCGAATTATTGGACGGGCAAATTCAGGATGACAGGTACAGGATTGTGGATGACATCATCTATTACAAGGACAGAATATACCTCGTTCCAGAATCCACATTGAGGAAGAAGATCATTCAGGCAGCCCATGATTCTCCTTTATCAGGGCATCAAGGTTTCTTAAAGACCTACAGGCAGATCAGAGAGAGGTTCTCTTGGAAGGGCCTCAAGGGGGAGATTATGCAGCATGTCTAGGAATGTAGCATATGTCAGCAGAATAAGGTTGAGAACACCCATACAGCAGGGCTACTCTAGCAACTACCGATTCTAGAACAGAAGTGGGAGAGCATCTCCATGGACTTTATTACAGGCTTGCCCAAGGTCCAAGGGCGAGATTGTTTATATGTCGTAGTTGACAGACTAACTAAATTTGCACATTTATTCTCAATATCATCAGACTACTCGGCAGCTCAAGTAGTTGAGTTATTCTTCAGGGAAGTCTTCAGGTTACACGGGTTACCTAAGACCATTGTCAGTGATCAAGATAGTAGATTCACGGGTGCCTTTTGGCAAGAGTTGTTCAGATTGGTAGGGACCGAACTGGCTACCAGTACAAGTTATCATCCCTAGAGTGACGAGCAAACAAAAATAGTCAACAAGTGGATCGAAGGATATCTAAGTAACTATGTAGCAGGGCAGCAACGAACCTGGATCAAATGGCTACACTTAGGGGAGTATTGCTACAACACTACTTATCATATGTCTATTAGGATGACTCCTTTTAAGGCACTATATGGTTACGAGGCATTGGACTATGCATATTTGGAATTTGGAGACAGTAGGGCTCCTAAGGCTAAGGATTGGATACAGGATAGTCAGGACATCCTGAAAATACTGAAGGAGAATTTGCAGACAGCACAGAACCAACAGAAGATGTATGCCAACAAACACAGGATTGAGTGGAGCTTCGAGGTAGGAGATTTAGTATACTTAAGGCTCCATCCTTACAGACAGTCCTCACTTAAGAAGAAAGGAGCAGAGAAGTTAAAACCCCGCTTCTATGGACCCTACAAGATAATACGGAAAGTGGGAGAGGTGGCTTATGAACTAGAAATTCCTTAGGAAAGCAAAATTCACAATCTGTTCCATGTATCTAGCCTGAAGAAAACTATTGGTCAACACATTGCTCCATCCACCAAATTGCCTCCTTTAGATGATGAAGTACTACTGATACTGATTCCCGAATGGATCATTCAGACTAGAGAGAGGAAGCTCAGGAACAGGGTAATTAGGGAATACTTAGTTCAATGGAAGGAACTACCGCCAGAAGATGCCACCTGGGAAGGTGAACAGGTATTGCAGCATCCCAATTTGAAGTTGCTTGAGGACAAGCAATATCGAGCGGGGAGGACTGTAATGTCCTCTTCCATCTAGGCCTTAAGGCCCAAAACCGCTAACCTATGTGATTCCTGTGGGTTCGAGCTGTTACTGACAGCTAGGGAATCAACTAAGGATTGATGCCAACCATAGAAGATCTAGGGAATCCTCAAGTGGTCAAGAAGGGCCACCGGGGCCAAAGGCCACCCTCGTGCATGCCATCCCAGCATTATTTTAATGATGCATGCACTATTTAAGTCTCCCTCTGCATGCATGCAAGTCAACGACAAATTAGAAGATAAAGTGACATGCATGCAAGTCAACGGCAAATTAGAAGATAAAGTGACCTAATTAGGTCAAAGATTAGGGTTTTGCACAGTTGAACTTTATAAATAGAGGAGAAGGAAAGAGGAGACTTCACTTTTGGATTATTATTATTTTGGGAGCTCTTGGATAGCAGCACAGCAGTTGGGGTTGGAGACAGAGTCTTCAGCTAACAGGATTTCGGCAATGAAAATATTTGTCCTAGTCTTATTCTGGGTAAGCCATACAGGTTCACCACTTGTTCTTTATTCATTCATCAGTTACCTAGTACATGGTATAGATCGTTGCACGGACACGTGTGCAGCCGTAAGAGGGGGTTTTCAGCCAGAAAGCCCTAATCAGCTGTTGGGCCTTCAGATCTCAGTTTCCTTCCGAAACTCAAGCACCAATATCATCATCAGCCTCATACTCTGGTACCCAGTGGTTTTCATATCTATCAGTGCTCATCCGAAGCAGTTATCAGCTGTTTCGGGGTTCCAGAGGGTGTGTAGCTTCCTCTATAAAGTGATTCGCTACCCTACCTGGAGATCTCAGAACCTTCGCATGCTCTGGGAATTCTCTCCGACATTGAACCGCTATCAGTCCTGCAAATTCTCAGTCAGATCGGACATCTCCTTCCTTGAGGGCGTCACACTTCTCTACTTGGGCGTCTTACTGCTGGGGGGATTCACCTGAAGCAGAGGAGCTCAGATCCTCTCCGATCCAGCTTGCAGTACTGGAAAACTTTTGCTGGAGTAGTTTAGACCAGCTTATCAGTGGTAAGTGTTCATTCTATCTCACAAACCCTAACCCTAATTTTTCCTATAAAATAGGGATTTTTGCTTGGCAGTTTGCATGCCCTGTTGTATCAACATATTTGCTTATAAATAGAAAATATCAGGATTTGGGATATTACATATTTCTCCTTTTCCTTTTCTATGGCGATTTCGTGAATTTCCATACTTTCCTCGTGATTATTCTTTCTACGATGAAGTTACATAGCGAACAAATCTGCAAATTTTATTGATGTCAATTATATCAACTCATCCTTTTGACAGATAGAATGTTGTTCTGCAGAGAACTTTCTTCTTTCCTTTTGTTGCAAAACATGAAGAGGCAAATAACTCATCGATCAGTTGTCTCGTTTGCGTGGATCTTTTTAGTAAGTTGTTCATTTTGCAGTAATGATGGCACTCTTTTATGGGCCGTGTGAATTTAAATTAATATTTTAAACTAAAATTTACCGCAGCCATTCGGTTCATCTCTCTAGGAAGAGAAACCCTTCGAATACAATAGAAAAAGTTATTCTCACATTGAAAACTTTGTTTTTACTAATCCCACTCTATAGAATCAAAATTACATGGCTTTAAGATTCCATTTGTTAAAGTCCTTTTTCATATATATAAATATAAAATTTCGATAGTTATCCACGATGGAGACCCTAATGCAATATGGCAGGGAGATTAAATAAAATTAAGATGTTGAAGGTACCACTTTTTATTATTATTGTAATAAATACTTCTTTTGCATATATATAAATATAAAATTTCGATAGTTATCCACGATGGAGACCCTAATGCAATATGGCAGGGAGATTAAATAAAATTAAGATGTTGAAGGTACCACTTTTTATTATTATTGTAATAAATACTTCTTTTGCATATATATAAATATAAAATTTCGATAGTTATCCACGATGGAGACCCTAATGCAATATGGCAGGGAGATTAAATAAAATTAAGATGTTGAAGGTACCACTTTTTATTATTATTGTAATAAATACTTCTTTTGCATATATATAAATATAAAATTTCGATAGTTATCCACGATGGAGACCCTAATGCAATATGGCAGGAAGATTAAATAAAATTAAGATGTTGACGGTACCACTTTTTATTATTATTGTAATAAATACTTCTTCAATTATACCTATATCATTGCTATATTTTTTTTAGAAATTGAAATGGGCTAAAGTTTTTTCTTTTCACAACTAAAAAAAATCTATACTTTGAATTATCAAAAGTATATGTATATATAGACAATAAGAAATAATTCTACATCCAAAAAAAGAAGAGATCGAGAAATACATAGATTCAAAAATAAGAAGAAAAATGAAACAAGAAGAACATATGCATGATCAATTCCATCCTACACACATAAACAAGAAATACACTAGGGTCTTTAATAAAGTACCTACGATATTGGTTATACTTCGTGTAATTAAAAAATTGACGAAAATTGAACTTTTCAATTTTTATTCATGGACATTTTTATTTATTTATTCATGGACATTTTTGTTTATTAGGATTTTTAATAAAGTATTTACATTATTAATAGTAACTTATTTGGATAAACTTGTTACAACTAAGATGTTGATTAAAATTGAACTTGTAATATTTTATCTATGGACATGCTTCCTTAATCAAACATCAAGATTGAGGTCTTGACAAGGTACCAATGATCAATGTTATTTATAGCTTATTCCAACCAAGATATGACACTACATGATCACAATCCTAACTATAGGATAAAAATTCATAACTGTAATGAGACTTTCAATTATTGTGGACACCACATAGGGACAAACTATATGTTAAAGGGTTTCTAGGTTATCATCCAAGAGATGAAAGGATTGTGTGTTTTGGTGTTATATTATCATCCACACTCAAACGTGTGCTCAAACAACAAATGAAAGGTTTTGCAAGCCAAGGGTATGGATACCGGTGCAAGGGAAGATTTGTTTTCAAGGGACTCATCTTATTATTTGTTAAAGGTTAAATAAAATAGATCCCATGGATCAATTATAAATTAATCAAACTACACATTCTAACAGGTCTAGCAAGTATATTGTCTCCAAAGTATGAGGTTCGTAGTAAGAATCAATACAATAGTAATCGACATAAAGTCCAAGAAAACAAATAAAAAAAAGAAGAATAGATAAATGGAGCAAAGAAAGTGTCACAACCAAAGATGTTGACCCAATTGTTACAAAACCATCTGCATCTAAAGTCCAAAAAAAGAACAACGCAGGAGAATCTATACTAAAAAGAAAGCTGCAACAAATAAAATTCAAGAGACTACAATGCATACTAATCAAGAACCTTTTTTTCATTTTCCAAAAAAAAGTCTTCAACATCATGGCCATCCAAATGCTACCCAAACTTTCTACAAACGGATTGATGCCTTGTTTAGCATGCATACATGTACAACTTGTATGCAATCATATCCTAGAATTCTTACTCATCTATCTCTCAATGGACACATTTGCAACTGATGCCACAAAGAAACTAATGGCTATCTATTCTCAAAATGGAACAATATGGACCTCTATGACCAACCCATTGTGCTATCCATACTTACTCAAATTGAAGAAATGCTCATTGTTTGTGTTAGTCCAAATTTGAGGGTTAGGCATGCTTGTGGCGGATAATACAAGTATAGTGGTCACACTATTAGTCCCCCAAACAAATTGTGTAGATTGAAAATTTCCTTCCACACCCCCTTTCAACTATTGATATCTTAGTTGTGAGGAGGTATGGAACATAAGGTAAATGTTAGTGACTGTTATGTGACTAAATCACCTGTCGTCAACACATTGCTATATAAGATATAGAATGATAGATATTATAGTGATGTCTCACTTAACCATAATACAATTCAATTGCATCACTTCTAAAATCTTGCACCAATGCCTTACTATTCGTGTTTTCAACACATAAACTTACATCATTTACATACACAACTTTCTCTTTCTCTCATTTTAAAGAAATATAAAAGTTCTTTTAAACATTTGATTTCCTCCACTTTAAAAGTATGCTAGTATATTATTTGTTTGAATGCAATAACTCCAACTTGTGCGTGATTTGACCCTATAGAATAAATATTTTAAAATTTCTAATGTGTTGTGTGCATTAAATAGTGTTATAATAGTTTGGAGTAGTTACTTGATGTCCTACTAATTCTAGACCAGTATTAAAATAATGGCTACACGGTTATATTTTATCGATCAACCAAGTCATCATGTTTAATGAAGTTATGTATTTAACTTATAAGATTTTAATTTTTTTTTATATATATAAATATTTTATATATTTTTATCGAGAAAGTGGGTGTTATGTTTGGTGAAATCGTGTGCCCAACCAAGCCAATATTGTTTAAAGAAAGAAGATATGTCAGGTGTACGCAAGGATTGAGGGCAATTACTGTGGTCCATAGGGACAGTTGTTTGTAGGGAGTACTGAGCGACTGGAATTGGACTGTTTTTTTCTTGTTTAAATTACAATTTCAGTGATATAGGTAGTTTTAAAATTATGGATTTAATTTAGAATAGTCAAATATAATTGTTGAATTTGTAAAGTTGTGAAAATAACAATTTTCCAACATAAATTTGATCTTTTTTATAAAAAATAAAAAAAAAAGGCATTTAAAAAATAAAATAAAAAAGGCATTTTAGTTGTCTTTTATCCTAGTGGTGGATTTGTCCTTTCGACATTTTGTCTTAATTGTTTGTAGCTTGCTCTTTTTGGTTTTTCTTGACAATATTTCCAATTTTTATTATCATCATTGCTATTTTTTTAACAAAACCAACAAAATACCATTGCATTTTTCAGTTGCACTTTTACATATATAAGACGACCAAATTTACATTACTCTTCTACCATTTTGTAGGCTGAAGACTGATCCTTGAAGAATAAAAGTAAATAGTTGCAAAGTCTCATTATAGTCTTTAACATTCTATTTTTAACTTATGCTAATAGCTTTCCAAATACAACGTAGTTTCGATCTTTCGACAAGAGTGCCACTGGATACAATTGGAACAAAGGTAAATTACTATTGTGCAGATTTCAACTTTCCATACAATGTTTTTAGTTTTCAAACTTTAATTCTAGATATCATGCCTTCCGTAGTTGTTGCATCCTGTTCCATTCACAGTGTTATACAATGTTAAGAGATATACTTGCAACTCTAATGTTGGCATCTTCTACATCTGATGGCATTTGTTGACATTTAATTTGCTTCATGTTAATCATGAGGTAAGTATTTAAGAAATGGAAATGTAATACAGTGTGGGCATTCTTCTTGTTGGGAATCTTTCATGTTTAGAATTATGAAGCGCAAGTGAAATTTTATAACTAGAATTGTTGCTCGGCCATTGTATTCATCGTATAACATATTTCTATAACAACAATCAACCAATATAGATAAATAAAATGAGATGGAATATTGATGAATACTTGGTTAAATTACAAAATGTATTTGGATAGTTGTTATCCAATTGCTTCCAGATACAACTCGTGGATGTGGATTTGAAATATACCATACGAATGACATTCTAAAACGCATTTCTTGTCAATTTTTCAGTTTGTTGCTCAAAAACCAGTTTCATGGTTACTCTCCGTGGTTTCATTCAAAGAAAATAATCCTAGTGTTTTAATTATGGCCTTGACTGTTGTAATTTGAAATTATACTATCAGGTCAACAGATACATAATACATTTCAAACTTGCTGCAAAATGTAGATTTGCACTTGCCATCTAGAGTTAAATGGATTCCAATTTTGGGATACACCATATGAGGGTGAAGCATCATCAAACCAAAGAACTAGTTAGCATATGCAAGTGTATAGTTTGACCTCTGAGATCTTTTACTCTGTGATCAATGTGAAATTTTAAGGTAATTCAACATTTGCATTTTTATGATTGTGAAAAGGAAAAACGCTACACAACCAACAAAATAAATTTGCATTCACTGGATACACTTTTACATATATAAGAAGGCCAAAGTTACATTGCTCTTATATCCTTTTGTAGGCTGAACACTGCTCATTGCAACATTTTAATTTTCAACATTCTAGTTCTAACCTATGCATCAAAGGTAAATTACTATTTTGTA
The DNA here is from genome assembly GCA_001517045.1 of Pseudotsuga menziesii. NCBI lineage: Eukaryota > Viridiplantae > Streptophyta > Pinopsida > Pinales > Pinaceae > Pseudotsuga > Pseudotsuga menziesii. The sequence goes on from LPNX011124933.1 coordinate 169,067, forward strand.
GATTTCAACTTTGTCTACAATATTCAGAGACACTTGCAACTTTAATGTTGGTGTCTTCCATAGATGATATCTATCTATAGATTTTTTAATTTTATTATTATATCTAACCTGGTTTTGTGGTTGTCATTTTAAGCTTTACACAAATTTACTAAGTACAAACAATCCATTCTCACAGCAAAAATAATGTTTTTTTTTCCTTTATTTTTTTTGCAGCTTTGTCTTTAGGAACTTGTTAAATGGCACAAGCGTACATTGAAGAAACTATGCTACTACAACCATCAAGAAATACTTTCCCCACGACGGGTGTAACCAGCCTGGATAATGGGCTCGGGCTCACAAGAGAAGGAAACATGGAGCGTGATTGGTGTGTTGTCAAGAGAAATCCGCCTCCTCGCTTATCTACGTACACCAATAATGCCCATGATCTTCAATTTAAACTAATGGTACTACCTTGTAACTCATTTCGGATTTTGGATACACCCTCCTGCTCGTCATCGTCATCGTGTGTGGGAATTCATGGCCGCTCATTGTCACCATTCACCATGATGGTACAGCTTGAAGTAAGAAGAGAATGTTTCTTTTTTTGAAATGTTTTGCAAATTGCCCAGTTCATTTGTCTCTCTAGTCTTGAGCTGAACTTGGCTCTGGTTTCTCGTCTATTATCCCTCCACGCGGAGGGACATTGGTGTATGGTTTAGCCCCTGGCATCATGGTTCGCATGAAGAAGGCGATGAGGAAGACCTCCAACGGGACCGGACCAGGAAGACTGACAGGAACCTTAGGGATATGGAGAATGCAAAGGACGTATTTGCACGCATTGTTGGTCAGTGAGTTAAGGAACAAACTGCTTACCTGGAAGGGAGAATTCACAGGGAACTTAAATGACCCAGTGAGAAAGAGCTTGAGGAGAGGTTTGGGGGCTTGATTAAAGGCACGGTGTCCTCCCGCACGAGAGAGACTCGCCATACCCCGCACTCAGTCTCTTATAGTCCATAAAATCCCTCTTTATCTTGGCCCTTGTGGATATTAGGGTAGAGGGGAAGCAATAGCTTAAGGAAATGCAGTCCATCTTCACCAGGCTCTACAAAATCGAGATGGAGCTACATTGAATCGCGTGCGACCAGGTTGCAGCCAACGCGAATATCAACTCCAAGCTGGATACTTTTGCCTGCGATCTCACTGGGAAGCGCTTTAGAACTAAACCTTAGGCACTGGTCCATCTGTCATAATTATCATTGATGAAGATTAGGATTTTAATCCAATTTCTTAATAGTTTTGTCTTTTTAACTAGGATCAGAATTCTCTGCATGCTAGTTTTAATGGTCATAACCCCCGGCCTCTAGGGGATCACCTTTAGTTTTAGCAGTTAGTTTTAGCAGTTAGACTCTAGCTTAGACATGTGAGATCTCTGGGGATCATATTGCAGTTATCTTTAGCTTTAGCAGTGTTAGGTATAACTTCTGATTCAATTCTATTCATGGCTAAAACATTTATTTATACATTACAATGACTCTTGGGATTACACATCCGAGAGTCTTTTCATCTTCCTATTATTTACACTAACGTATAATCCTGACGGATTATATTCCAACAATCCCCCCTTAATCCGAAGGGGTGTTAGTAAGTCCGAGCATGTTTCTGAATCTTTCAAACTTTTCTCGTCCAAGCGCTTTGGTGAAGATGTCTGCAACTTGATCATTTGTGGAACAATGTTGAAGATGGACTGTCTTGGCCTCTACATGATGTCGAATCAAATGATACTTTGTGTTGATGTGTTTGGTTCGATCATGGAATCTGGGATTCTTAGCCAGCTTGATTGCAGAAGTATTGTCGATCAATAATGGAGTGGAGTTCTTTTGTTTTTCTTGCAAATATTCAAGTATCTTCCTAAGCCATACTATTTCTTTCGTTGCTTCAGTTGCAGCTACATATTCTGCTTCTGTTGTTGAATCTTCCGGAACTGACTGTTTGCGTGATCTCCATGAGACAGCTGCTGATCCAAGACTCATAGTGTATCTAGAAGTTGATACTCCTGTCTCCTTATCGCCATCAAAATCTGAGTCTGAGTACCCAATAAGTTTGAAGTCATCCACTTTAGAGACTTGAGTCCAACGTCTTGAGTCCCCTTCAAGTATCTTAGAACTCTTTTTGCAGCTGACGAGTGTCCTTCACAAGGTTTATGCATGAACCTTGAAAGTATGCCAACAACATAAGAAATATCTGGTCTAGTTGTTGTAAGGTAGATAAGACTTCCTACAAGTTGTCGATACTTGGTCGCATCCTCAAATTCTTTACCTTCGCTTGATGTGAGCTTCATTTTCTGTTCCATTGGAGTAGATATAGGGTTGCATTCTGTCATGCAAAATTTGTTTAGTAGTTCTCCAACATATTTTTTCTGAGATAGGAATATGTACTTAGGATGTTGAGTGACTTCAATTCCTAAGTAATAGTGGAGATGTCCCATATCTGTCATTTCAAAGATCTTTTTCAAATCTTTCTTTATGGATGTTATATAGCTCTCATTGTTCCCTGTCATCAAAAGATCATCTACGTACACCACAAGATACACAACTGATCTTCCTACTTTCTTTATAAACAGTGTTGCATCATCAAGATCAAAATGTTCGAAATTTAGCTTCAAAAGATGCTCGGTTAACTTTTCATACCATGCACGAGACGCTTGTTTTAAGCCATACAAGGATTTGACAAGCTTGCATACCTTTTGTTTTTTTCCTTTCACAACAAAGCCTTCTGGCTGGGACATGAAGACATTCTCTTTCAAGTCTCCATTCAAGAAAGCAGTCTTCACATCCATTTGATGAACTTTCCACCCTTTCTGAGCAGCTAAAGAGAGTAAGGTTCGGATGGTAGCCCATTTTGCTATAGGAGATAACGTTTCTTCATAGTCAATTCCTTCCTTCTGTGCATAGCCTTTTGCTACAAGCCTCGCTTTATGCTTGTCAAGTGAGCCATCTGATTTGTATTTGTTCTTGTACACCCACTTGCAGCCAATTGGTTTGGTTCCAACTGGAGGGTCAACCAGCTTCCAAGTTCCATTCTTCATGAGTGCATCATACTCATTCTGTATGGCTTCTTTCCACTCAATTCGAGTAGAAGCTTCTTCAAAGGAAGTTGGTTCAAAGTTAGCAGATAAATTAAATTCACAATCAAATGATACATCCATGTCATCACCTGAATTATCTGCGTCTCCTCCATCTTCATGTCTTTTTGAACTTCTCGTTCCCGTCTTTCCAACTTTATCTGAATGGACACTTTCAAGTGTCTTTGTGGCCCATTTAGGAATCTTCCGTGATGTTCCTGGTTGATCAGCTGGTGGTGCTTCATCATTGATTGAGAGTCTTCCAATTCTTTCAATCACATCATCCAGTTGAACCTCTTGTTGAGGTGAAGTAGCAGGAACTTCTTCATGTGGGGGAGTTGGTTCTTCATATGGAAATTCCAAAGGTTGATCCAGAATAGGAATACCCCCTTCAAGGTTTGGAATTTCATATTCATTTTCAGAATATGTCTTTGGATGAGGATATTTTTCCAAATGATGAAGCTGTCTCTCAATGGACTGGTCATTTTTATTAGTCTCAAGAAAAATGACATCTCTGGAAATAACAAACTTCTTGTTTACCTCATTATACAGACGGTATGCCTTGGAGTATTCTTCGTACCCCAGGATAATGCATTTTCTACTTCGAGCACCAAGCTTGTTTCTTTGCTCCTTTGGAATCAAGGCATAACAGGTGGAACCAAGAACTCTAAGATGCTTGATTAAAGGGAGATGGCCAAACCACATTTCATGTGGAGTCTTGTTATCAAGAGCATTTGAGGGACTTCTGTTTCTCAAATAGGCTGCACATTTTACTGCATC
>LPNX011124933.1:182437-212716 GCA_001517045.1 Pseudotsuga menziesii
ATGTAGATGTTACTTTCTCACCATTAAATTTGTTTTCTGTTAAGAGATCAACTATACCTATTGGAGTATCAACCATAATTTTTCGAGAAAAATATCTCCAACGAGAAAAACATCTCCAAATCAGAACAGAAGCCATTAATCAATGATATAGCTCCAGTAGACTAACTTGTCATCTACTGGCCCTCCTTCTAGCGCCAATGTTGGCGGGCATATGTGAATATGCACGTAACGGGAAAGACAACCCAGACCGAGATCCTTAGAGCAGGTTCCAAGCTGTTTGGGATGGTTGCTTCCGACAGGTTTAAAGGCTCTGTTAGCCTGAAAGTCTAAAACTAAAACGAAACTATTGTTAAATCTATCAAATACCTACAAATATACACCACAAACTTGTTAACAGATGTACAAAATTAAACTAGTTAATCTAATTACTAATGAATAATTAATATAATTAAATTAGTCTATGAACTAAATCTATGCAATTAATCTTAACTTATAATATAATAATCACAAAATTAATTAAATATTAACATGTTAAAATAATTACAAAATTGTATTATTAACAAATATACATTAATTACAAAAAAAAGAGGAAAGAACCTTAATGTAATTCAATGGCTGTTTTTCATAAAATAATTTAAAAGAAACAGCATATTAATCTATTTTCGATCTTATCCTTATCAAGAGTGAAAAGAATATTAAACCTGGAATTGAACTATGCTGATAAAAATACTGAATAAATACACTTGATAATATTTAAAGAAATTTAAACATTTAACAAAACCATACAGTAATCATTACATATTATATAAACAATGATATCGATCATTAATTAAACAACATGACATATCAGCAAGATCAAAAACATTAAAAAATCGATAATCGTACCAGACATGTATATTTGCAAAATTCTTTAGAGAATTATAACAAACATAGATAAAATAGAAAAGAAATGACAAGACTGATAGATATCAAAACTATATGCCAAGTATACAAACTGTAAACATATATTAAAAATATCAGCAGTTCAATATATCGTAGGTCAAGACAGATAGCTATCTAAAATTGCAGATAAATCAAACCACAGTCTTGTTGTCTCCTCTCCATCAACTATCGACCTCAGGCAGCAGTGTTTTCTGAGCTTACAAGAGAGAAATCTCTTCCGCTTTGGCAGCCTCCACGTTCATCTCCCTTCTAGCAAATTCCAGTCTGCTTAAATAACCAAAAACGGAATTCAAATTAGGTTTTACACAGGCGAAATTTTGCCGGCCTCAACTGCAAAAATCGCGTCCAGAAAACCCCCGAAATCTCCCAGAATCCATCACTTTTTGGAAACATCCTCATGAGTACAACTAAATGGGTTCATTCTGAGAAAAACCCATGTCGCGGATTTTTCATATCTATCTCCATTTGTTCACAACGTGGCCTGGAAAAACACATGTTATTTGAAAACGCGTTTTTAATAACTGACAGAGAATAAAATTCGTCTCCTGGCAATTTCCAGAATCAAAACAATCTCCTTAGCATATGCACATCAAAAACAAAAAATGTAATAAAAGAAAGAAGTGTAAACAGAATTCAATCATGAGAAAATAAATAGCTTAACCAATGATCTTTCCAGCTCTTTTGGCGTTTTCAAAATCTGCGATTTGTTTCAATATATGCAATTAAAACATTTCAGCATCTACAGGATATTTGTTTTATCATTATTAGCAATATAATAATCCATAGATTCGGTTGACATCTCTCAAATCTCTACAATATTGGAGAACAGATAGCTTAATATGAGGATCTCGTTGTGGATAAAACAAAATTCACAAACCTTTCCATTGAATTAATAGCTCCTTCAATCTTCATTAATAACCACGTGCAGTTATGAATAACTGGTGGATAAATTAGACAATAATTTTCAATAAAAAAGAGAAGTATGCTCATTTCTAAGCCTTTAAAAAATTCACATTAATTCCTGGTGTTTTTGCAAATATGATAAAATTAAAATAAAGTGTTAATTATACCTAATTTTCTAGGTAAACATTTAAAAGATCAAAAAACTTTATTTATTATATTTATACAAAATAATTAAAAGATTTATTTATCTTGTATAAATAATAAAAAATAAATAAAGTCTATTAATTATAAATATACTTATTTGATCTTTACTTATTCAACACTTTTAATAATATCGCAAAAATAATAAGATAGGCTTAGTAAAATATTTTTCAAACTCTTAAATTGAATGCATGGTTTTATCTTTCAATATTCATCGTTAAATGAATCAGAATTGCCAAGTTGAATAATTAAATCAAAATTACCCATTTATAAGGTGTCATCAATACAATAATTAGCCTTCCAATTTCAAAACAAAACCACATAGTCGAATAATAAATGATTGGATAAGAAATCACTACTAAGTTATGACCAATTATTAACACTTATCCACTCAAAATAATAATTTCAAAATAGTGATTTTGTCAACTAATCCATAGTTCACAAAGGTTTCTTTAAAAACATTGAATTTCATGTTTCAATAGCTTCTGGAATGTTACCATTTCAATAGCTGTTAATTCTTTAGTTTTGCCATATGAAATTCAAACATTTCATCAAAAATAAAATACAATTTTATTTGATGAAATAATGTTTTTTAAAAGCTGTTGGGTAAGGGCACAACAGGTTGAAATAATTCAAATTACAAAACATTAATTTTACATAGATTTATGCAATTTCCTCAATTGACTTGAGTGTCCTTGTATTCAATAGCTCTTTACTTTATGTTCATATGTACTTTTGTATATTGTTTCCTTTCAAATGAATATTATGGTTTTGTTAACTAAATAACATTGCTTTGTTTCTTTTTAATAACCAACCATTCATAATATTTAGTATTTTTTTCTGCATTAAATCTTCTATGGAAAGGACTAAGCTGCATGTATATCTTGTTTTAAATATCTAAAATACAGGCAATGTTATTAAAATATCTAAAATATAAATGCATGCTTCATTAAGGTTAAGGTTAAAGGTATAACTAGATATCTAAATATGGATATAATTATTTCTCTAGTCCAAAGTAATGATTACATATTTAAAATATGAACATACTTTGTTTACCCATGATTAATTATCTAAAATATAAACATAAACTATTCAAATTGAGCAAGGATTGTTAGTGTATGTACAACTCTTAAGGTTATGTAGGCTAATAGTTATTTCTTAGGTTGGTGTACTTATATACAATCATAAGTTGGTCAATACTCACTATTTCTATAGTGATATTAATTGCTAGGCTAACCCAAAAACACTTTGGAGTGAGTGGAGTTACAAAATATTTGTGATACAAAGGAAGTTGAAGACGATGAATAGTTCTTCCTAACATGTCGTAACCTCCCTCGAGATGATGATATGTAATTTTACATAGCTTCGTAACTTTATTACTCTCCTATACCTCTTGGCTTACGAAAACCATAAGAAATTAGATACTTTCATTGAACCAACATGTGTTGAGATAAAACATTATTTTACATATTTATTTAATGTGATTATTTATATTTGGATAATAAATATTATTGGTCTTAGGAGACAATAAACATCATTAGCATTAAAAAAAACTTAAATTATATTAAATGCATATGAAAACATATTTAAAATAATCAAAATCAAAATCAAAGCAACAACTTCTCTTAATTTCTCTGCAACAAAACTCTCTCTCTCTCTCTCTCTCTCTATATATATATATATAGTCTTTGTGAGCAATCTATGAGGCTTGTTGATGTATATGCTGATTTCACACTTAAAATATCAAACTATCGTTATATTTGGTATTTTAAGTTTGAAATCAACATACACATCTACAAGCCTCATATATTTCTCACAGAGATTAGTTGTGTTCAAAACCCTATCCTATAGTTACAATTACAATCTTCCATGCCACATACTAGTTTTGACAAAATTTCAAATAAATTTCCTAAGCCCCTTGACTATCTATAGCACTCCACCTTAATGTTCATACAAGTGACACTGATATTTCATGAGAGGTCTCTTCTTCTCTAACTTTTTGAAAAAACAGAATACCTTCCTGCAAGTTGAGAGTAGAATTTAAGAGAGAGTATGCTTGAGCATTGAATTTTGTAAAGATATGCGAGAAGGATATAAAATAAAAATTGATTTTACTTTCTTCATTGTATACATAATGGGGCCTAGGGGAAATTTTTTAATTTGGCACTTTCCATCACACCAATCAATTGGTATCTTTGAGTCCCCCATCACCTGTAAGTCCTCTAAACCTTTATTTGTAGCAAATTTGATCAAAACCCACAGGGTGAAGAATTCAATTCTCTTATTAGTTCCATGCCCAACACCATATTTGGGAGTGAAAAGATTATGATTATTTATAAAAATTATATCCCTAGCACCACACTTACCTGGATTTTATTGACTCACACCATCAAAGAAACCCCAATATTTTGACTAATATACGGTTGGTTCCTTGAGTATTATTGGTGTATTCTGTCGTCTCTATAAGAGAATATAATTTTATGGGACACCATACCAAGCATAATGTTAGTCCCTTGAAAATTCATCTTTTTTCTACAGATCCATAACCCCTATAAGACATAACAATGTAGAGCTCTATGGTTCAAGACAATTGGATCTAACATCAAGATTGAAAGCATTCCAAAAATGTGATATTTTTCCACAAATTGGAGCCACCCACCATATAAAGTACTTCATGCTAGACTCATATTGAGAAGGGACAAGTAACAAAAATATAATCAACATGATCAACAATTCACCAAACAAGCTATATATTAAATGTACCTAAGTTTACATATTCATTTTATTCTTCACTTTTTGAAAATTAAATTAACCTAAATTTACAAAAAAATGTTTTTTTGGACTTATTAGTATAAATGTTTTTAATTTCTTCAATTATTAGTCCCTATTGTTTTCAATCTTTTCATTTAGTTGTTTGGGTTGAAAAAAAAAACTATCCAAAATTTACAATGTTTTCAAACAATTTATTATTAAAAAGATTTTTTTTCCAAAATTTAAAATATCATTTAACTACTCTTTGTTTGGATAAAAACATAAGCTGATGTGTTGTTTTTTCATTGCTAACTCACGCAAAATATTATTATTATTATTATTTTCATAAAGAAATAAAAAACAATGCATAAGTTTTGCAATGTTCAATGAAGTTAATATGAAGGTGAGTCCTAGAGTAGGACCTAAAATTACGTTTTATTGGTTAAGAGCTTGTATTCCTTGGATGTAAGGAAACATGTTAATGACATAAGACATAGAGGCATCTGGCATGAGTGGAAGTCTTCCCTCTTACAGACCACCAACAAGTTATTTCAGGTGGAGTGGTTTTCCTTTAATAATGTTGTTTAGTCAACTCCCATTCGGATAGCATCTAGTGATGGTTGCCCTCATTGTAAATTTGAAAAGTAAGTTATGGCAGGTTTTTTCATCTTTGCAAAAAAAAAGGTTGATATGAAGGAAGGTACAAATTTTAATTGGTTATTTAATATATGATTTGACAATTTGAAAAGAAAAGTGGACATGTCACGATATTTAATTTATAAATCACTCACGCACAATTAAATATTAATGGGTTTCCATGATCAAAATGATTATTAACACTGAACAACAATTTAATATGGACAATTTCAATTTAATGTATAATATTCTAAAATCAAAATGATAAAATTTCCAAGTTCAAAATAATAATATTTATTCATTTATTAATAACTTATAATTGAATTTTAAATTTCAATACTTGTCTAATGCACTTTTATAACATCAAAAGTACTCAATACATTTTTTTAAGTATTTGACAATGTGTGACTTTTACTTTTGCTTTTTTTGTTCAAGTAGAAAAAACCATGATCCTTGATATTCGTTAGGAATAAAAGTGAACAAAAGCCTGACATATTGTCAGCATATTTCTATCAAGATGATTCCCATCAAATCATAAGACAATTCAGTTTGGAACAAAAACTAACTAAAGATCCCTCACTCAAAATACAACATTATCACAAGGATCGGGATCAACATACTAACATATGGATCCTAAGAACTTTGTGAACTAGAAAGAAGAAATAAATACAACTTGAGCTGATACTAGTAAAAATATTTAAAGTTGTAGTTGAATAAAGAATATAGAAAGAACCCTCATTGGAGAGCACATTCTCCACACATTCTTCAAAAAATAAAGCACCTTCTATCTCTCTAAGGGCTCTTTTTGAGAGATCATCAACAACAAAATTACGTTTTTTGAAGACATGATTGATACTAATTTTTCTAAAGGAAGAAAGTAGAAGCTCAATTATATGGCACCATTATTCCAAGGATAACACTTGTAGACTAGATAATATATTTTCCCAATCCACAATAATCTTTGAGTCATTGAGAACCTATAGAGATGGAATACTAATAGAAGAAGGAAAATGAACAAGACCCCAGGGAGCTAGTAATTGAACTCTTGTGTTGGTACCCATACCGCAACTCATACAAATCTTGAAATTGTGATATTCATTGATCTATAAGAACATACCTACACCATAGTCTCCATGCTGAGTAGCCCCATCAAAGTAGCCAACAACATAAGAAATGATGGGAGGATCTAAAATCTATCCAAGGATTTTTCTTTTCTCCACAGAGTAATACTCTTTATAAATACCTAAGATTCGTATACAACTAGCATATACATTGGTTAATTTACCTTCATAAATAGTATAGTTCACAGATTTCCAAATATCCCAACAACCAAAAATTTGCAGCAGTTTATGTGAATAATTATACCTTACACACTACTCAAAATTTCCTCTAATAGAGGAAGAACCCCATGCTTAAGGTATCACAAGGTCCTCAGTAATAAAATGACAAAGCATCTTATTGTAAGACCAAAATAAAAATAAATGATTGACATATTCACGATCAATTTTGCATAGAGGACAATAATTAGGTCCTAACCATCCCCTTATCACAAGGTTGTCCCATGTCAAAATACAATTCTCCACAACTAACTAGAAGAAACATTTAAGTTTTTGAGGTAGTTTCCCTTTCCAAAGTTTATTATACCACCACTTTTGGTCGCAACAAGAAAGTGACTGAGACATAGATGCATAAGCATATTTAACACAGAATTAACCAGTAGAATTATTATATGCTCAAACCAAAACATCATTCTCATCCTTCAATCTAATACCAACTCCATTCAAAGTTATAATATATACTACCCAATGCACATTAATCTGCCTAATAACTACCCAAACCAAAGTCCTTAGAGTAAGAGATTTATTGAACCAACTAGTTAGGCCTTCTGATGTGTTCTAAAGTATAAAAACCAAACTGAGCCAGATATTCTAGGATAGAAGAAGATAACACATAATTTTCCTCTTTGCCAATAAAAGGATTGACACCAATGAGAACTTGAGCTGCATTTCCCACTCTCCATGATAAACCTCTACTAATATAGGATAAAGTCCTCATAAGACCATTCCAGAATTGGAAACACCATGCATATATTTTTTAGAGTTCCTAGTCTAGCTAGACACAATATTTCCTTTTAAATATTTGGCATCAATAATCTCACTGGATAATCCTATCCCAAACAAACCTGTCTACATAGTTTTCATTATGAAGGCATGAATGAACAAAAAAAATATTCTTAATATCCCAAGCTCCCATAGATTTAGGTCCTGATAATTTTTCCCAGCTAACCATATGGAATTTATTCCCCAAAGTAGAACCAGACCAAAGAAAACTGAACATCTTTTTCCTAATCAAATTAAGAATAGACCGAGGTACTTTAGCCAAAGAAAAATGTTGGAGACATTTGCCCACCATGCACACTTAATTTGGTTAATTTGGCCTTGCTAAACCACTATCCTAAGTTTTATTGACTTAATTGACATCAGAGGAGCACTATGTGACATCAGGATGAGCACACCCACGCCTACCTTCAGTCAAGGAGGCCAACTAAGCCTTGTCCTTCATCCAGGGAGGCTAACCAGAGCACTCCGGGGGTGATATGAGTGTCATAAATGCACATAATTGCTAACTGATGGCTACAATCAGTTAAGCTAAGTGTTGAAGGTGCCTCCATTCATTATATTTATTATTTAATTAATATTTAATGAACTGGAGTCAACAAGGGCACCTCCAACCACCTCTGATGGCCAGTTTGACTTTAGTTAACCTCATCGAGGTTCATTGGAGTTATTGATGCACTACCAATTGTTGGTTGGCATGCAGTGACATGTGTTTGAGCTACTTTCAGTTAGACTCAGTCATCCATTGCACTTTGACTTCAATTAGGACTCAGTTGAGTCAATCGGCACTTGATCAGTTGGCTAACTAGTGTGTTTACTGTGGCTTACAGTCAGTTAAGCTACACCCATTCATTCAATTTGAATGACATCCTTGGGAATTTGAATTGTATTGGAATTCATGCATCTTTCATGATCATTGTATTGTATTATTCATTATTGATTTGATTATACAGAGCTGCTACTTCCATTGCAGCACCATTTTTCCAATTTATGCTTAATTGTCTGAATTCTTTGTGAGACTGTGTTTTCAATCCCCAGACCACTGTGAAAAATTAATATGGTATCAGAGCTCATGGAGGGACGAAGCTCAGATCTCTCAAAAACATGGTTTTTGACAGATCTTGCATGAAAAATTGAGCAAAATCTCAAAATTCTAGCACTACACTAAAAGCCAAGGATTACCACTTAATACCCCAAGTAAAGAAATTGTTGATCAAAATTGCTTGATCAATTATGCTGGGTGTGATGAAAGCCTAAAATGTGTAGGCTGTCCGACCTTACGGTGCCCATTTTGTTGTGATTTGTAGTTTTTAACAGGTACAACTTCAAATGGACTCATCAATCCCTCTTCTCACCCCATTCACAAGCTATTCAGAATGGAAGTTGAAGATGATTGCATATCTGAAGAGACGAGGTCTCTTGAGGTGTCTATTGGACTTGGCAAAGAGTCTTATGAGAATTAGAATGACTGGCTAAATGATGGTGATAGAGCTTTTGGAGAAATATGTCTGGCCCTTTCTCCTAGCTTGCGCTACCTTATTGGTTATGCTGAATACCCAAAGGATCTATAAACAAAATTGGACAAAACCTTTGGCAAGCACAATGAGGATCATAATAGCTCTTTGGAGATCACATCCAGCACCACAAGAGTTATTTACTCAAAATTATTTCCCTCTACTCTCTCTGATGAAGTTGTTCAAGATGAAGAAGAAGCAGAATCTTCTACAGAGTCAATTCGAATTGAAGAAAGTTTCCTTGCACTGACTCCTTCTCCTGATGCTCCAAAAGTTTGTGAGAACTATGATATCTCATCTCCTCATATGGCTGAAAAAAAATAAGACATTCAAATCTATGATATTGAAGAAAAACACTGCTGCACTTCCATGCAAACATTCACTAGTAATTTTCCTTTGAATTCTGTGCAAAATTTGCTAGTAATTGCTTCCGAAAGTGAAGAGAAATTTGATTTTTCTCCCTCTAATTTTGATTCTGGTGTGAAAATATGTAATAAATTGGATATTTTGGAAAAAATATTAGATTACAAGAGTGATCAATTCACTCCCCATGATCTATATATTCCAGCAAAATCCTGCAGGATTGCATGCACCAAAATTCAGAATTTTGAAGAAGAAGAAAACTATGCATCTACCGTCTCAATGGACCATACTTTTGTATCTGATATAAACCTTATTGGATATGATATGATATTATTTGGATATGATCTGATATTATTGGTTCAGAATATCAGATTCATAAACCTTTAGTACTACTTGTAGCTTTTCTCATCAACGGTGTGAAGAAACAAGTATTGAAGAAACAAGTATTGGTCTCCTTCAAGATTGCTGCTGGGGATTTGATTTCATTTCACAGTTTTGGATCTGTTGTGAAACTATTTAGATATGATTTAATTTCTTATCTGATATTATTTGATTCAAATTTTAAAATCCAAGAGTTTTCAGTCATGCTTGTAGTTGCTCTCACCAATTCTGGTGTGAAAAATCAAGTACCGCAATTTCTCTTCAAAATTGTTGTTGGGGATTCAATGTTAGTTTTATCTTATGAGATTGCTGATATTTTATTTTGTCATTCATTAGATATTTATGAAGCTATATCATATTATGGATCTCAATCATTCACTCTCCACAGTCCCAGGGCTTCTCTACCTTTGGTCACATGCTCATCTCCTCACAGAACTAGTAAAGAGGAAGACATTCTGNTACTTGGGGATGATTTTACCACTCATAGTTTTCTTTTCAAGGCCAAAACATATCATTTTCTTGAGTGTTTCACACATGGTTTGAATCCTCAAGAACTTTTTCTCTCTTATCAGTTGATTTCAGTTGATCTACATGGGTCCAATTTTCATCCTTTAGTTGTCTATGTTCTTGATTCATTTGAGCACATTATTCTTCTTCCAAAGAGGAATATTCCTCCAAAAATATTCATTTAGTTTGGATTCATAGGTTCATATGCACAGTCTCAGGATGCTGCTGCATAGAAGAACCAAAAGTTTCTTGATTTACTGCTTAGTTTAAGGGGGGGTATTTTTCCCATGAGGTTTTTCCCATTTACTTGGTTATAATAAGTAGTTACTTTATTGTACAGGGTGACCTATGGCCTTAGTTTCTGAGGCCCTATAATTTCATGCACTTTATGTTTCTACTTCTCCTGAGTATAGCTTAAGGGGGGGTGTTGGAGACATTTACCCACCATGCACACTTAATTTGGTCAATTTGACCTTGTTAAACCACTATCCTAAGTTTTATTGACTTAATTGACATCAGAGGAGCACTATGTGGCATCAGCATGAGCACACCCATGCCTACCTTCAGTCAAGGATGCCAACTAAGCCTTCTCCTTCATTCGGGGAGGCTAACTGGAGCACTCCAGGGGTGATCTGAGTGTCATAAATGCACCTAATTGCTAACTGATGGTTACAATCAGTTTAGCTGAGTGTTGAAGGCACCCCATTCATTATATTGATTATTTTATTAATACTTAATTAACTGGAGTCAACAGGGGCACCTCCAACCACCTCTGATGGCTAGTTTGACTTTAGTTAACCTCATCGAGGTTCATTGGAGTTATTGATGCGCTACCACTTATTGGTTGGAATGAAGTGACATGTGTCTGAGCTACTTTCAGTTAGACTCAGTCATCCAGTGCACTTCGACTTCAGTCAGTTGAGTCAATCGGCACTTGATTAGTTGGTTTACTAGTGTGTTTACTGTGGCTTACAGTCAGTTAAGCTACACCCATTCATTCAATTTGAATGACCTCCTTGGGAATTCGAATTGTCTTGGAATTCATACATTTTGCATGATCATTTAATTGTATTATTCATTATTCATTTGATTATACAGAGTTGCTACTTCCATTGCAGCACCATTTTTCCAATTTTATGCTTAATTGTTTGAATTCTTTGTGAGACTGTGTTTTCAATCCCTAGACCACCGTGACAAATTAATAAAAACTAGTACATTGGGATCCCAGCTAGCACATATATCGCTAAGGTGAGTGTACCCCCCCACCCCAAAGAAAGAAATCATTGATCATGTAGCTATTAGGTTTCATATAATATCTAGATATTTAAAACCTTCATCAATAACACCAACTTTAAAAGGAAAGATAAAGGAAATATGGCCAAAAATATTTTCATCAATACCATTTTTTAGAAGAATAGATTTATTAGAAATCACCTCCATACCATATGCAACAAAAAATAAAGAAATAATATTGGATAAAGTAGACCATTCCTCCAGCGAGCCCCTTACAAGTATCACTACATCATCAACAAATAGTAGATGTGTAATATACGGTGATGAATAAATTTTGATTCCCTTCAATCTTTCCTCAATTTTAGAATCAACAATTAATATTCTTAGTCCTTCAATGACCAACATGAATAACAGTGGAGAGATCGAGAAATCTTGCTTGATTCCCCTATAGCACTTGAATAATTTTGTTGAGGAGCCACTAATGAAAAAAAAACAAGTAGAAGACACACATGCCATAATACCATTGGTTACAGATAGAGGGATACCAATTTGAATCAATAATAACCTTAAGAACACCCAATTGACCTTGTCATAATATTTTACTAAGTCCATCTTTAGTATCAGGGCATTGAACTTCCTAGACTTAATGGAATGTAAACATTCTTGCGTGACTCCAACAACATCAATAATTTTTTGTTTGCTAAAATCTAAATTTATCCTTGGTCATTACCTCATCCAATATAGGCCTAAGTCTATTAGCTAGAATTTTTGTGATTATATTATACACTAAATTGTAAAGTGAAATAGGCTTATAGTATTAGAATCTTTTAGGCTTATCACATTTGGGAATTAGTGTATTAAAAGTAGAATTAAGAGAAGTTGACACATATCCTTCAATTCTTGATTGTTAAAACACCTACAACAATCCTAACCCAAACATATCAAAAAAACCAATGAAAAATTCAACCGACCATCCATAAGGCCTTGGACTCTTGTCTTTGAAAAAATGATTTAAAACACCTTATATTTATTGCATAGTAACAACACTGTCAATTTGATTACCTTCATCTTTAGCAAAAAAATTAGGTATTTTCTAACCACTTTTAGTTGTGAAGCAATGGCAGATCCATCAAAGTCAATAAAAAGATTAGAAAAATGCTCTAGAATAGCCATTTCTAGATCTTTTTGAGAGTTCATCCAATTCCCATTACCATCCTTCATATCAAAAATAGAATGTAAATTATTTATATAATTAGCATACTTATGAAATAATTTGGTATTATTATCACCTTGAGTAATCCATAACTTGAAATTTTGGTCGCCAAGGAATTTCATCATGTTTTAGGATTTTTTCTTCTCATTTTCTAGATCTGATAGAACTTGAATTTCCTCCATAGAGAAGGAGCTAGATAAATTTAAGTAATATACCTGATCCAATAATTCATCAAAGCCATAAATATATTGAGAGGATTTTTTCTTTTCCTCCTTTTACCATAAACACTACCATACTTTTTAGACTTTTAATTTTACCAACCATACTCTCCATGGCACTTGTCACTTCAGGGCCACCTAAGGTGTTCCATTTTTACCTCACTGTTATAGCAGATTTTACCAATCCAGGTGAATCACACTTGTATGGCCTTTCCCTTGTCCCTCTGCAGACTCCTTAGACCCCTTGGACCATTTTTTGTCCTTTGATGTTTCCTTGACCATCCCTAAAAACATGTGAAAAATGATACATGCGACTTTTAAACCTCTAATCGCGTATTTACACAGGTTTGACCACTAAAACCGCGTACATCGGGATGTGTACAAAATCCAAATCCTTTTGGAGTTTTCCTTGACATGGATCTAACTCACTTGACTCCTGGCCTTCCATATGCCTTGAGATCGCTCGGATTCGACCTTTCATTACCCCTTTGAAAAGCTATATAAAGAACTCTTTGGTACATTGAAGGCATAAGAGAGAATTGAGAGCAAAGAAACTATAGTCTATTGTTGTCGGAACTTATGCTTGAGTCTGCATCCCTTTGTCCCTTGGAGCACTTTTGTGTTCTTCCCAATATTTCCTTTTGCTTGTGAGATTTCTATTGAGAGATGGAGGATTGAAGTGGTGGAGGCCCAAGTGGGGGATTCAGTTTCTCCGATTCGCAGACGTGCCGATAGACGTTGTATTCATTGTAATCTCTGATTTTATAATAATAGAAATATCTTTTCCTGTCCAATAATGTATGTTTGAATGAATATTTTATCCATTGGATGATTTCAAATGTTTATGCATTGTTGATTATATATGCTAGAATAGATCTAACACCAATATATAGTATGCTTGTATTGTTTACGTATTGTTGAGGAAGTAATCTATCAATTTAAGCTAAAGTTGGAAAGCTCAACGGGGATCTACTTCAACCATCCAGAATAAGGTATGAGGTCTGATCCTTTAGTGTTAGATGTTTAATTTCTATTTCATATTGGAAAGGATTGATTTCTGGAGTCAAGATGTCTATTGTGGTACCCCAAGCCATAGGAATTTCTCTCCGTAACATAATTGGCGACTCCACTGGGGATAAAAATGACCATGGAATGACCATGACCATGACCATGTAATTGTGGCACCTCAAATGACCATGGAATTTGATAAAAATTGCATTGAAATGGAAGAGGAGAGCATGGGTAAGTACCTGGAAGAAACTGTAGTGGATTCTGCTAGTTGGATCTCCTGGAATTTGCTGTTGAAAATCTGAGCTCAATTGGGTAAAAATTTCAAATGTTTTATAATGTTTTGAAATATTTACTATTTATAGAAATTTTTCAAATTTTTTCAAATTTTTACCCCCTTTCCTATAGTTTGGACTATTTCTAATCATTTTAGACCATTTTTGACATAATTTATGATGTAGGAGACCTTTTCGAGTGCCATTTCAGCCGTTGGATTGATCCGTTCGTGCCGATTTCAGGTATCATGTCTAAACTAGCATATAGGTTAGGTTTCATCACCATTTGCATTTTGCATGACCTTATGACCATTTCATCATGGCCTTAGGTATGAACTTACTCTATTATGTCATGAAACCTTCTTGTTGTTTTAGAAGTAGCATGATACAAGTGGTAGAACTTGACCTTACATGGGTACCCTAGTTAGCGCCTTATTTGCATTTGGTGCTCATGCTGACATTTTGTCTTTTAGGGTGTGGGAGTCTGTTGTATAGTATTGCCATGACATTTCGCAAGAGACTCATACTCCTCTTGATCTTTTTACTGGCCTATGTCCCTCAGGACTCCCATATGTCAAGTTGTAATTGCATTATCATGAGCTTTTCCTACCTTATTGAGCTTTATGCCAGATTCCTTGACATTGCATTTCAGCCATATAGCCTGAGCTTGTCTCATGCCTATCCATGCAGAGCCATTTTATATATCTTTTGCAGCTTGATTCCCCTTTTTTAACCGGGAGGGTATTTTCCCCTGGGTGTCGATATCCTACACATGTGTCCTTGCATTGAGCATAGGTATGTTCCACTACTTGGAACTAGTTTGTTTGCCCCTATGACACTCGTCTCCTCCTAGTCTGTAACTATAAAGCCATTTTATTCTTTTTCAAGCTTTTTAAATAATTGAAAAGGTCCAAAAAAAATCAAAAAACCAAAAAGCCGGACAAGGAAAGATGTTATCTTTGGCAGCTGTCGATTTGTGTCGCCTTCGAACAGAGCACTATATATCACATCCATTGGTTGGGTTTATAGTTTTAATTTAGGAGCTATACTTGTTTATCTGAGTTTATCTCCACTGACTGGTTAAGCTTCCAGTCCCTATGGAGCCTCTGTCAATGCCTCCTATGTCGCAGAGATGTCCCAGTTTGTATATCGAGTCTATGCTACCTTTATTCAGTCACCATTCGCCATTATGCTCTTGTTCAAAGGAAGTTGAAACCTGAGTTGGCCATTCCTCAGTTATCTTGACTTTGCATGTCGGCCATTCTCGGTACAGTTACTGGTTTGTGCACTTTATGATTGAGTCCTTCCACATCATACAACTTTGCTGAGTACCTCGTGTTGGATGATGGGGGATTCCTTAATTCCCTCCTTCCAACGGATTTCATCCCATAGACTTCAGATCATTTATTCTGGGATTGGAATCTAGAGTCATTTTTGAGTGCCTTGAGACTTGCAGTCATCAATGGCAGGTTCTCTCGCCATCGACAGTCTTTGGGAATACATCAATGTCCCCTGATCGATGGATCCTATCAAGTGTTTGACCTCAACACATTTATTCACACTTGTTAGTTTGCAATCTAGTACCTTGATTCCCATTTTCATTATCGGTGGGTGATCTCGCGTTTGTTAACGGTATACATTAATGACTGGTAATCAGACGATGGACTACTATGTTCAACCTCGACACCTCTATTCACATAGTAGGACATGTACTCGTAGCAGTTTGTGTAGAAGACCTTCCAGATTGGTGGCATCTCTTATATGCTACCTACTTGATCGTGCTAGTGTTCATGAGATTTCATCTCTCGTGACTTGATTCCAATATATGTCAGACATTTTCAGCTATTATGGAGATCTTGATCCATTTTATATCTTCAGCTATTATGGATATCATGTTCCTTTGTATATATTCATCATGGAGATTCTGATCTATGTATATTGTACGTGGCAATGACCACTTATGTGATATCTTGTATCATGCCTATTCATGGCCATTGTACTCTTATGTATCTGGGATTGCTATATGTATTTGCAATTATGTGCAGAGTTGTATCAGTGTACTATGTTGGTTGGGTGGTTGGTCTTCCATTTGGGATTCTTCATCACTCCACTTTTGGGATGGACTTATAATGTATTTCAGCCATTGTATGACCCCTCTGACCTCACACATTAGGGGGCATCTGTTATAGCTGATTTTACCACTCCAGATGAATCAAACTTGTATGGCCTTTCCCCTGTCCCTCTACAGACTCCTTAGACCCCTTGGACCATTTTTGTCCTTTGATGTTTCCTTGACCATCCCTAAAAACATGCAAAAAATTATACACACGACTTTTAAACCGCTAATCACGTATATACGTGGGTTTGACCACAAAAACTGCGTACATCGGGATGTGTACAAAATCCAAATCCTTTTGGAGTTTTCCTTGACATGGATCTGACTCACTTGACTCCTGGCCTTCCATATGCCTTGAGATCGCTCAGATTTGACCTTTCATTACCCCTTTGAAAAGCTATATAAGGAACTCTTTGGTACATTGAAGGCATAAGAGAGAATTGAGAGCAAAGAAACTATAGTCTATTGTTGTCGAAACTTATGCTTGAGTCTGCATCCCTTTGTCCCTTGGAGAACTTTTGTGTTCTTCCCAAGATTTCCTTTTGCTTGTGAGCTTACTATTGAGAGATGGAGGATTGAAGTAGTGGAGACCCAAGTGGGGGATTCAGTTTCTCCGATTCGCAGACATACAGACAGAGGTTGTATTCATTGTAATCTCTGATTTTATAATAATAGAAATATCTTTTCCTGTCTAATCATGTATGTTTGAATGAATATTTTATCCATTGGATGATTTCAAATGTTTATGCATTGTTGATTATATATTATAGAATAGATCTAACACCAATATATAGTCTGCTTGTATTGTTTACTTGTTGTTGAGGAAGTAATCTATCAATTCAAGTTGAAGTTGGAAAGCTCAATGGGGATCTACTTCAACCGTCCGGAGTAAGGTACGAGGTCTGATCCTTTAGTGTTAGATATTTAATTTCTATTGCATATTGGAAAGGATTGATTTCTGGAGTCAAGCTGTCTTTTGTGGTACCCCAAGCCATAGGAATTTCTCTCTGTAACACTCACCATTGATCATTATTCTTCATATTCTAACCACATATGATTAAACTTAAAGGGGTATTTATGGATAAAAGAACTTCCATCTAACTGGATACAAATGGGAGAGTGATCATAAATGGAATAATTACTTACTGAAGATATGAACCTGTTCATATCAGCAACTAATCCTTCGGTAATATAAAACATGTCTAGTCTTTTACTTATACCATTATTTCCACATCTACATTCCTCCAGGTAGGACTTAATTTAACATACACAACATCCAACAACTATGATCTCTGAAAAAGTTGAAGAAAATAATATGAAATATTATCCATCCTAGAGCTTTCACCCCAAATTTCAAAAACATGCACTATGAAATTTAGATCCCCAACCAAGATAAGATTTGATTCTCTTAAAAGACCATTAGCTTCTACAACATCCTAGAACAAGTTTCTGTCTTTAAAAGAACCATAACTATTAATATAGAATTTTTTTATCAATCCCTTTGAATATCCTCTCCAAGAGTATATATGCACATGTACCAAAGGGTTTGATATCAACTACCATAGGATTCCAAATGGCTAGTAATCCACCTGAAAGGCCATTTAGACCTAGAGAACACACTTCCAAATCAGGAATGGGTTTTGAAATAACTTCTACAATAAGTGTACCCAAGAACATAGTTTCTTGTAATAAGAAAACATAAGGTTTTGTTAAATCAAACAGTCTCCTGAGAGCCCTATTTTTCGGGATCCCCAAAAACCCCTTATATTGTAGGACAATATTAACATTAAGTACCCTCTATTTTTGGCATAGATTCTCTAAGGGCTCAAGAAATTTCCTTTGTAACTTTCTAATTCTAGGAAGTCGATGCATCCAACAACCTTTTCAAAAGAGGAATATAATCTCCTGCAAGGCGCTGGGCAATACCACTAGAAGATTCAGGAATATGATTCCTACCCTTATTTTTCTAATCGCTGATGGTAACGTTTTGATGATAGATGTAGGAAACATGAGAGGCCTCGGGTTTATTATATATCTTGTTTAAAAAAAATGGAAGAGGAGTTTTGATTTCCATGTCTTTATATGATAGATAAATTTAAGAGGACTCCTCGAAGATTGGAATACTGCTACAAAAATCCCTCTTACCAATATTGGAACCTGTAGAATCACTAATAGGGGGAAATTTTGACCAATTGCCATGAGAACCAGAAATAACTATAGAATTACCCCACATAACGCGAACATCATAGGAGGAAATGAGGGACGGTCACTGATAGTATAGATCAATGGAGCCAACATTATCACCTAAATCCATCTGACAATGCCCCTTACCAGAACTACTAGTATGAACATTGGAATTATCATACAAAACTTGAACATCATAAAAGGAATTGGGTTGGGGCCTCTGAGAGATCAACTCAATGGAATCAAAATTATCACCCGACATCAATACTAAAACCTCACACAAATATTGGCATCAATTGATTCAAAGGGTATTTTACCACTATCAAAAGACTCAAAAGCTTCATTTAAAGATTTATTATCAAAATCATTTTCCACTGAAGTTATAAAATTTACTTTAGTTGATGAAATACCTTCGTAAGGAGAAGGAGAGATTATATAAAACTTACCTTTCTTATAAGCCAAAACATCCGCATCTGAATAGGAAATAGGAAACGATAGGGAGAAATGGTATCCAAGGAGAGGCCTCCTTGGACAGAACAAAATCCTCCTTAGAAGAATCATATTGACAACCATACAGAATCCCCAGACATTTATCACGATCATGACCTATATTTTGACAAAAATGACAACGAAAGCGAATGTTACAGTAATCAAGATTATGCATAAAAACCTTTTTTCCCTATATGATCTCTACCTTTGCTGGGAGACCTAGTAAAACATTGAATTCAACCATCACTTAAGCCATTGTTTTATAAAACACATGGAGCTTTTCTCATCTAGAGAAATGAATTTCCCTAGGTAATTCTCTAAACCCACAAAAATTTTCTTTGTTCATAGTTGAATGATAAATACTATCATACCCACATAGTTTGTGGTTGGATCATGTCAATACAGATCAAATGGTTGAGAGATAGTTATGGAATGGAAGACAACTTGGAAATATTTTTTTATTCCTCATATTCTTCTAGTTAAATGGGTTTAAATGTGAGTTAACCATTCCTAGCTACATGTTATCATTGACATTATTCATGTTATCCATTTATCAACTATCAATTTGTAACATCCCTAAATTTCGTAAAAAGTAAATAAATTATTTACTGTATGTAACATTAGATATTCCTAGTAAAATATTTAGGGATATGTTGTTATTCACAATTATTTTGTCATGCACTTTTGATTTCATGTAACTAAGTTATCATTAACTTGGTTTAACTTGGTGATGTAAGAAATCTATCTCCGTTGATCTTGTTTTTTTTAGACATTTAGTCATTGTCTTCTGCTTGATTCTACTCTTTGAGCCGCATAAGGGATAATTCATGGTCTTACTTAGTCATTATTACTAATGCATGAATTTCCATTTTATCCAAGAGCAGGTAGTGTGTTACCTCGACACTACAGTTCCAAGATGAACTTGATGCTGAGACGCCATAAGCAACAAGACAAAGCAAATCTAAGGTTTCGACAAGAATCCAATCCTACTCTTCATTTTCAAAGTTCAAAATCCACAATATATAGTTTACTATTTTACTATTTCAAACTTTCCATTCTTAATATATATATTACTTTCCAATCTAACCATGCAGGTTGTTCTCATAAAGTAACACTTATATAGTATAATTTTATTTTTGGTGGTGGAAGGTTATATCCAAGAAATAACCTTACGATGTGAGCTAAATGATAAGGTTTGCAAATCCTTGGAGTGACCCCTACCACGTACTCAACCTTTAATATGGATATGACAATTGACTTGGGAAACTTTATGGTGATGGAAAATGATCAAGGACATGATATTAACTTGCTTGTCCTTGGACCATGTGATGGCCGTGAGGACTCCAGCTGGAGGTCACTCGTCATTAAGAAAATCCCTAACGAAGTCTGTCATTTTGAAGAGTTTTTGTTTGACAATGGAGGTTTCTCTGCAATTGTTTTTAACTTTCAGCTGCTTGGACTTATCCTTCCCCTAGCTGTAAGATGAGATATCATAGCTCTTAAACTAAAACCTTGAATTTGTTTGTATCTCCCTAGTTTTGTTATGATTGCTGAAGGACTCTTCAATCCTTGTTTTGGAGATGACTACAAGCCTTTGAAGGCCGAGCAGGTAAACAATAAACAGTATTCAGGATTTTCTACTTTTCCCTTCTTCCATATTTTTAAGTTGTTTATGGTTTAAAATCTAAACTAATCCTTTGTGTATAGGAACAAATGTCGCTACGAGTGTGGGTAGATCAAAAGATGCAAAGATATCCCTTAACTGGGAAGCACCATGTTATTAACTTGCATGGCTATGGAGGAGATATTTGGTTCTTTTGGTTTGTTTAGCATTAGGTTCTTATGATTTTTGGTTTTATTCCCACTCCGTAGATTCGTTTGGTTATAAAATTCTTTTAAAATGTAAGTACCCACAAGGGTTTCGATACTGTGACTCATTTTTGTCTCACAACTAAGTGACTATGTAAATTCCAGAAGGAAAATAATTTGTTAACTGTGGAGTCTCGCGACTATGCTGCTTTCTTTTTAGAAGCTATGGGGTGTAAGGTTCTTTCATTTTGAATTTGTTGATGGAATTTAGTATTGTGCATACTTTCTCCCTAACCGACCTTGTGAAGGATTCCAGCTTACTCTGTAGAATTTTTTATTAGTTTGAAAATGTAATGGATATTTTGATGCAAAGACCAGTCAGGGCTAACTGTATGCAAAACGTACCTTGTAACATGGTTTTCATATAGAAACTCTTTATTTCATTGTTTATTGTTTATGCTTGCTGTAACACAATGAACTATAAATCTTCTCTGTCGAAACTTGATTTTTGGGACAAAATCCAATGTTGTAAACTCATTATTGTTTGATATTATATTGGATCTGTTATGGGATAAATCCCGTGAGGATTATTTTGTGTACAACCCTTGCTGCTTTTTAAACTATTCTTCGTTATCAAGTTCCCCATTGGTTTATAAATTTGTAAAGCATTATTGTTTAAAGTTGTTTATTAACCTAAAGTACTGAAAAGAAATGGCCGTGAAGCCTTTGTCTTTCCAATTAGGTTTTAATAGAGGGGCCATAAGTCCTTAGTCAAAAAGGAAATTCGACTGTCAAATAACTCTGCGGGGTTTTTAGTTAATTATTGTTTAAAATATTGATTTTAGAGTCATTATTCCTCCATTGACAGTCCGTAGGGTTTTGGAAAACTTATAATGAGGAAATTGAGTTGTGAGACTCCTTTCAAATTTATTTCTGTCTAACATATCTAAGAGATCCATGATGGCCAATTGTAAAAAGAATATGGTTGTGGAAATGAAAAGGACTCAATTATAAAAGAGCTAGGGTTTTATCGTTTTGTAATTTTTACTTGATTACTTAACTGTGTTATCGAAATGTTTGATTTGCTATGGGTTTGTAGTTAAACTTTCAATATTGTTTAAAATAATTTCGTTCTTTTAGTTTTTAAAAGGTCCATTGAGAATTCAGGTTATTCTAGATTAATGCTAGAGTTTGATTAAGAAAATATACGAATGGATCCTAGAGATATTATTGTAAACAAAGTATTAAGAAGGAACTTGGATCTGTACATTTATGTTCTTATACAGTTGGAAGTTAATGTATTTGAGAAAATTAATACCTTAATATGTACATAAAAGAAAAGAATCTACACTTATGTTCTGTTCACATAGTTGTACTGTAAATGCAAGTTCTCTTTTACTAATTGTTTATCTTTTAAAAATAAGAGTTGTAGCTTATATATTTAGTTAAATACTATGTCTTCTAAATATCAGTGGGTTGTAAACAATATATAAATATAACAAATCTATTTGCTGTAATAACGAACATACATAATGATTTTATCATTTTGGAACTATTACTCAAACATAATTTCATATCTTCCTATACTAGAGTACGTCACTTCGGAGAGAGGAAAAATACAAGGGATAATTTATATTCATTTCTCTATCAATTAGTTTCTATACAAATACTAAATCCTGCAATCATTGAATAATCATCCATTAACTAGAACCTCATTTTAAACAAATTACAGTTTTCTTTAAATAGAAGTAAAATAATGTCATAATACATATTAGAGTTGGAACCTGGAGGTGTTGCAAAAAAGGGACTAACACCCAAGGAGACTGTTCCACCCAACCTTTTCTTGAAGCAGCCAAATCACTTGCTTAGGACCCCCAATCTTGTTCACTGAACCACTAGGACAAGGATCTCTACCACACAATAGACTTCTGCAACTTAGCTCTCAATAACATACTTAACTCAGCAAATCACTTTAGCTATCCCGTCATTAAATTCTTTGTGTGCCTAACTTTTCAGTTTGCAGTAGTCACAAAATTCATTCTCTCATAAATCAAAATGAGTGGTGAGCCTCCTGCTCAATTTGATGGTTTAAATAAGATTGCGTAGGTCTTTGGCAAGTTTTGGAATTTAATGAGCCACCAGCTTAGTTCCCCTTCTCAGGGAACATGACCACGTTTTTAGGGATTATGCTCCTGAAATAGCTAGAAAGTGAATACTAGTGTTGCCACTTGTCAACCAGCCTTCTATAACTGCTCCTTCCTCCTAGTGGTTCATTGAACACTTATTTAACAGTCTCCCCTTAATATGTCTCCTTTAATTAATTATTAAAATAAATAATTCTTCAATTATAGTCATCCTTGACCCACTTGGTCATAAAATTTACAATAAAAATTAACATAATGTTTTTGCTGAAATAAATAATAAATATTTATTTTGCAGTTTTGGGTATGTTACAAACACCCCCCCTTAAGCTCAACATTGTCCTCGATAAAAATTAAGTTATTCAGAGTCTTCTTGGAACAGAGATGGATATTCCACCCACATATCGCTCTCTGATTCCCATGTTGCTTCATCTAGACTGAACTATTTCCACTACACCTTTACCTGTCCAATGGTGTGATTCTAGAGAAAAATTCCCCTCCTGTTGAGAATACAATCTGGTTCCACAGGAAAATATCCTTCTGGTTCTACTTGAATCATATTCCAGTTAATCGCATGAATAGCATAATGTATATAATTTTTCAAAATAGAAATGTGAAAAACATTATGTATCCTAAGATTAGGTGGCAAAGCTAGTTGATAAGCCATTGGACCCACTCTTGCCAATATCTCGAATGATCTGCAATACCCGGGTGCTAATTTAGCACAACTCCCTAGTTAAAAAATATGTTTCTTGGTTTCACCTTAACAAACACATGCTCACCTACTTGGAATTCCTTTGGACTTCTTTTAATGTCAGCACGACTCTTTTCCTGTCTTGAGCAGTTTTCAAGTTTCCTTGTACTTGTTTCACTGTTAGTTCCAATTCTTTTAACATGCTAGGTCCTAACATCAATCTATCTACTGGATTACTCCATGTAATAGGAGTGTTACACTTTCTACCATACAATATTTCAAAAGGACTAAACTTTGATGAAGCTTGATAATGGTTATTATAAGCAAATTCAACCAAATGCAAATAGTCTTCCTACTTTTGGGGATAGTCTCTAACATACATTTGTAACATGTCTTCTAATACTTGATTGACTATTTATGTTTGTCGATCTATTTGTGGATGATAAGCAGTACTGAAATTAAATTTAGTATTTAATCCTTTAAATAAAGTTTTCCAAAAATTACCAGTAAATTTAGGATCTTTGTCAGAAATTATTACCTTTGGATTTCCACGCAAACGAAAGATTTCTTTCATAAAAATGTCAGCAATATTAGCAGTTGTATAAGTTGTTTTAACATGAGTAAAGTGTGTTGCTTTACTTAATTTATCAACAACTACCATTATTGAATCATTATGTTTCTGGTTTTTAGGTAAACCAGTTACAAAGTCAAGACTGATGACTTCCCATTTCCAATTTGGAATTGGTAATGGCTGTAAAAGGCCTGTTGGGTGTTGTTGTTCAGCTTTAACTTGCTGACATTTGATACACCTAGCTAAAAATTCAGTAACCTCATTTTTCATGTTAGGCCAAAAGTACTCCTTTCTCAACATCGTTATCATCTTCTGATACCCTGGATGTCCAGAATAAGGACTTTTGTGTATTTCATCCAAAATTAGGAGCTTAACTTCTGGTATATTTGGTACATAAAGTCTGTTTTTAAACAACATTAAACCTTTTTCATTAAAATTGTAATCTATACTTATATTTTTAGATATATTCTGAGTTACCTTTTTCTTTTAAATGTTGGTATTCTAGATCCCACTTTATTCCTTCTTCCAATTTATCTTCCAAATTAGTTTTATAACTACTAATGGCAGCTACAACACTTGTTACTGCATTCCTTCTTAAGGAATCAACCACTTTATTTTCTTTCCCTTTAATATGTTTTATTTTGAAATCATAGTCGCTAAGTAAAGCTAGCCATGTAGCTTGCAATGCATTTAGATTTTGCTGATCAAACAAATATTTTAGGCTTATGTTATCAGACATTAGCAGAAACATTTTTTTCTATTAAGTGATGGCGCCACATTTTTAAAGCGTGGATTATTGCAACCAACTAAGTCATACGTTGCATAGTTCTTTTCATGATTTTTTAATTTTCTTGATTCGTATGCAATTGCATGATGTTAGCTGGAAT
Organism: Pseudotsuga menziesii; assembly: GCA_001517045.1. Classification (NCBI taxonomy): domain Eukaryota; kingdom Viridiplantae; phylum Streptophyta; class Pinopsida; order Pinales; family Pinaceae; genus Pseudotsuga; species Pseudotsuga menziesii. The sequence goes on from LPNX011124933.1 coordinate 207,591, forward strand.
ATTTCACCTTCTGCGGACAATAAGGTGTTCCATTGGTCTTAATGGTTCAGATCCAGAACAAATGAAGGACAGAGGTTGAAGACCCTCCCTAGACGCCGTAGATACCTAGAATGTGATGCTTCGATAGTAACCCTATGTACCTGTAATCAGCTTAAACACACAAACACATCAAAGATGCCAGAATATAATCTACTGATCCATGTTAGTGACTAAGGAATCTAACAACATACATGTGAAATCAAACAACAACAATAATGTGGGACGAAAATCAACTTGCATTAAGATAAAAATGGAGAAGTTTACAACCAAGCCTTAGTGTTGACATGCATCTCCATGAAACCAAGCATTCTCATCCCCATAAGGTCCAACTCTAGCTCTCTATGCTCTCCAATGGCTTGGGACAAGTAATCAATCCAACAACATAACAATAACTTAAGAGTTCTCCCCTCAACCATGGATATGCGCTTGTATTTATAAGGCTCAATGTATAGGGATGGTTGAGAGATTAGTGGATGAGGTGGCCTCTAAGATACTAGGATGAGGGATCTCGAGCTCAACTAACCTAAAATGATAGGGATAAGGGAGGACACGAGGCTCATCATCTAGAAGCCTTGAGAAACTTCTCTTTTTCCCTTTTACCTAGGGTACCGCGTTTCTCCTTCAATGACAGAACAGTTCTGGTAAGAAACGCTTATGGACTAAGGGCCATAAGCACTGGCACCGCTTGTGGACAACAAGGGATAGGCAGTGCGAATAAGGTACCACTCCTGGACAACAGGGAAATCATGGTGCTGGGAATTTTCATGAAAGATTGACAACTAGCATGGGTTTCCACTCCAAGTGCTAGGATTAAGGGCAAATAGGTATGTCAAAGGTCTTATCACATGATAGTGATAGAATTTTGGTATAACAGGATGCCCCCCAAAGCATGAGTCTTAGAGGGATACGATAAACGAGAGCTTTGAGAGAAAAAGTCGTCACTATGAGGTGAAAATTTCGGGTTGATCGGAGCATGTTGTCAAGTAGGCATCTGTAGTACATCAGTATGTTGACTCATAGACACAAGTAACCAAACTCATGGCTGCAGACCAATACAAGGCAGATCCATGAGAGGAATAAACAAGCATGGCTACTAGAATACATCATAGATCCATGTGATAGAGGACTCAAACTTGGACATAGCTACCAGACATACAACATAGATCTATGTCATACAGATGCAAATTTGAGCATAGCCATGACCATACAAATGTGGATCCATGCTAGATATACAAAACTCCATCGTATCCTGGGGAAAAGCAATGAGCACTTAAAAAAAATACCCAGGGTCTTCATCTCATCTTTCAAAAAGTACGATTCTATCCATGTGATTACAATGATTTGAAGTTGAACATGGTAGAAACCACTTGATTACCAGCCAATGATGTGAACCGTTAACAAGTGCAAGGGAGATCACCATTAATGTCAATGATTCCCAAGGTACTCTAGTACAATCTACTGAGTGTGAATAGATGTCCTGATGTCGAACACCCAGTCGATCGATCAAAGGTCAATGACGTGAACCTATGTCGAGAGTGACAAAATATGTCTTTAAGACATACAGATATCAAGGTACTAAATATTGTTTCTAAGACTATTTCCTGGATGATGAGATGATGTCGATGGGAAAAGTATCGTCGAAGGAGGGCCATAATGAGTCCCACATCGACGACATGAAACTTGAAACATAGTTCTGGAATGATGTGAGTGTAGTAACCATATGACTGACTCAAAGATACTAACACAAAGACTGTGTAGACTGTAGAGGTAAGATTCTTCAAATCCCCTTTGAACATCGGGCAGCACGACAAAAGACTTGGCAGCATGACTCAACAGGACAAACACACAATGTGAAAGTGGGAAATGCATTCTTTTGAAAGACTCAAAGGAGTGACATGACTTATGAAAGTGGATTGTCCTGGGGATCAGCTAAATACCCAATTGACTGACATGATGTGCAGACAAGTGCCATGTTCAAAGGTAATGACAAACAACTGCCATTATTTACAAAATGATTCCTTTCCCATTTCCCCCATCATGATCGATGAGTGCCTCTTTTCGGTTTTACGAGTTCAAAGAGGGTAACAAACACTCGATATAGCTTGTCGGAAGACAAGTCCAGAATCATATGTTTTACGAACCTGGGAGAGGAGGGGTTTGTTCCCAAAATGGGTCTCTCAATGTTTAATTTAATGAGTCCACTGAAAGAAAACTCGGTATTGTTCATGTTTAGAGAGTCTGAACTAATACGAAAGAAGATTCCAAAGGGGTCCTTTTTCATATGATTTAGTCTCTAAGGCCCGAAAAAGTGTAAAATCATACCTTAGAGAACTCTTCCAGTCATGAATGGATGGAGTGTTCATTTTTCGTAAATAGTCCTATCCAAACCAACAAAGAGATAACCTACCATCAGATGGATGACTCTTCAAATACTTTAACGAGCATGAAGAAGACAAGATCGCTCGACGATCTTTTCATATTTAGGGAGCCTGAAAAGAGTTTAAAGAGAACTACATGAGGTTTCTTTACACAATGTCATATTTTATGAGCCTGGAAAGAATAAAAAACGAACTCGACGATCTTTTCATGTTTAAGGATCCTGAAAAAGAGGTGAAAAGAAGACTCCATGATGCTTCTTTGCACAATGTCAATTTTTTACGAGCTTGGAAAGAAACTGAAATGGACACGAACATTTGATACTAGGTTTAAAGAGCATGATCAAAGAGTCATGATGAACGCTCATCAACCTTTTTTGTTTTATGAAAGTGTGAAAAAGCCATAAACAAACTTCCAAATATTCTTAGTACGGTTCTTTTATCCTACAATCGACTCAGAAACAAGTATTAAATGCATTTATAACTAGCATTAAGGGATTACGATAGATAAACTTTAACTAAAAATATGATTTTATATCAAAACTATAGTATGTCAGACCCAAAAATTCCTATATAAGTCATGTAAATAGTAAAAAATCAAATCATTTCATTAGCCATATTTTCTGTAGCTGATACCGGGAGTTTCTACTGTTTGTTTTGAGCATCGTCAGTTGCAAGTAACAACTAACACCCTATTCTTTCATTTCATAGTGTTTATTTTGAGTTTTGGTGGGGTTTTGGGCTCATATGTCAAGCCCTAAAACCTTAAAAGCGGGCACCGCGGCTACCCCTTGCGGGATATGCGGTACCACCTGAGAACCGCGCCTATAACATAGTTGACAGGCGCTGCCACCTCTTGTCTCCAATGATGCACAGGAGGTTCCGACCGTGGAGACTTTAAAATCATAGCATGAGCCATAATAAGTCATTATTTTGATTTTTAATGATTAGGAATGATTCTAATGCATACTATAATTGTTTTTGATAGGTCTTGGTTGATCAAAACATGGTGATATAGAAAGAAAGAACACATGACAATGATGATTCCTTTGTAGAGAGAAATGTGGGTTGTATTGCTGCATTACGAGACTATGGGATCCTGAATTTCTTCCAGAGACTAAGCATGGTGTCACATGAGCGGTTATGTTGGAGCAGGATCCCGCAGCTACAGAAGAAGCTGCTAATTTTGGCGGAAAGAGAGAAGTTTAGCGGAAAAAGGACAGGGAGGAGCTACGAGGGTGTAGCACGTTTCCAGCTGGAGAGCAGAGCCGGAAACTATGACTTTTGGGATAGAAGAGTCAAGAAGGCAACGGTACCAGAGCGACAGAGAGAAGAAAGCTCAACCACTGCATTGAAGGCAGCGGCGGAAGACAGGAGGGCTCAGCGACCCTCATAAAGAAGAAGGAGCAACGAGGCTCAAGCATTGAAGGCAAAGGACAGAAGGAGAAGCGGTGCACAGTACCCATGGTCAGTGCCGGGAAGCATGGAAGACTGCAGAGAGCTGCGGTGTGACGGGAAGCGGCTACCTCAAGGACAGAGAGGACCGACTGTCACTATTTAGGGTATGGGTTTACTGTTGGGACAGGCCCACAGTGTTGTAATGGCATGACCTTCAGGCTGCCTATAAAAGCTTGCATTTTTGTATTGTAAAGGGTTGGTTGGGTAGCTAATCAATCAGTAGATAGTTGATCAGTTGATAGTTTTGTAGATTCAGGAGTCAGTCAGACAGACTGCGTTGTAACGATCCAGACACATAGTCATCTGTGAGTCATTTGAGTCTGTATGTAATCATTTGCAGAGAGAACAGAGAGGGAAGGGATATAGAGATAAGACCAGAGATCTAGAAGAGACCTTGCGCTACATTTGTAGTGCAACGAAATGTGCTAACTTCCCTCAAAATATATAATAGAAGCACAGTTTGGTGGACGTAGCTCCCATCCCGGGGGTGAACCACGTTAAATCTGCGTGTTATGTGTTGAATGGATGTGATTGTATTTGTTTATTGTCACTGATTATTATGCATGTAATGAGAGTAGCAGTAGATGAATGGATGTATTGTTTTGTTCATAATATTGCAAAAGGCTAAGGATAAGTCGAAGTATTGCAATAGGTTATTTAAGGAATCTTTCACGTCTGTCACTAATTACCAGTTACTCACAATAGACTCCTGAGAAGTAGAGTGTCGCACTTCAGCGCAATCAACGTTAAGAGCACAAAGTCGTAGAGGTGAGATATCGCAGAGAGGCGATATCGCATCGGCAGAGGAGCTGCGATGCGAGATACTGCGACCTGAGGGCTTAGCGTTGAGGAGAAGATGGGTGTTCCGCGGTGCGCAGAGATGTGGTAAGGATTGGAATGTTGCGAGTAAGTGGAAGTTGTGCGATGCGAGAGGAAATTGCGCGACTTGCGCAGGGGTAGGCTTCGCACAAGTAAAAGTGCTGCGAGTAAAAGGAAATGTGTGACGCACCGAGCTAGTTGGTCTAGTGACGTGTGCATGAGAAAGAGAAGATAAGTAGGATGCGCAGAACCTGGTCCAAGACACTTGAGTCTTGGCCAACCCATGAGATTCACTTCGGGTGAGACTTCAGATCGCTTTGCAGTCTGTTGCCAAAAGGGCCAGTGAGTTTTGGGTATTGTTGATTAATTATAGTAAACCCGGGTCTGCCCATGCAATCAACAAATGGTTCCGTTGCCGGTTTAAACGACTGGGAG
>LPNX011124939.1:0-63373 GCA_001517045.1 Pseudotsuga menziesii
AGTGCTGCAACAATGGCAAGTGTGAAGAAAATATCGTTAAGGTCTTCATTTTTATAGAACTCTTAGACGTCGCTATAGCGACGGCAAACATTGACTTTTGCGCCCTAGGTCAATTTGACCGTTGTAAAAATCCAACAAAATCTTAATGCCCTAGGTCAACTTGACGTTGTCGTCGCTATAGCGACGGATAGGCGTGGATACAACGACGTCAAAGGATTTAGGCGTGGATACAGCGACGGCTAAGAGTCCCATCGTGGATACAGCGACGGCTAGGCATGGATACAGGGACGCCTCATTCCTGTACCATCGGATTTTACACCAAAAAGTAAGAAACGTGGAAAACCTCCATGGAAAAATCCGCGCTTTTGTACTAGTGATGGGAGGTTATTTCCATGGATTTTATTACAGGATTGCCAATGACTTGGAGACAACATGATTCTATCATGGTTGTGGTAGACAAGTTGACAAAGGTAGCACATTTTATATCGGTTAAGTCTACGTATGAGACTGGCGACATTGCAAAGATCTTCATGAAGGAGATATTCAAATTGCATGGATTGCTGAAGGCAATAGTATCTGACAGAGATGTCAAGTTCACTTCCAACTTTTGGAAGGGGTTGTTTGCATATTTGGGTACAAGGCTAAAATTCAGCACTGCATACCATCCTTAGACAGATGGGCAGACCGAGAGAATTAATCAGGTGCTTGAAGATATGCTTCGCATGTACATAATGGACAAACCAACCAAGTGGGAAGATTACTTGCACTTGGTAGAGTTTGCTTATAACAATGGACAGCAGGCATCCTTGGGGATGAGTCCGTATGAAGCTTTGTATGGAAGAAGGTGTAGGACACTAGTGACTTGGGACAATCCAGTGAACAGGATCGTGCTTGGGCCAGAATTTCTCAAGGAGATGGAACAAGAGGTTGTAAAGATCAGGCAGAAGCTGAAAATAGCACAGGATAGACAGAAAAGCTATGCAGATAAGCATAGGTTGAACAGGGAGTTCAGTGTTGGGGATCATGTTTACCTTATGGTGAGGGCAAGGAAGAGTTCCTTGAAACTTGGAAGTTGTGCCAAGTTGTCACCAAGATATTGTGGGCCATTCAAAGTGCTTGAGAGAATAGGGCCAGTTGCATATAGACTTGCATTGCCTGCTAGCACTAGAGCTCATAATGTTTTTCATGTTTCTTTGCTTACGAGATATGTACATGATCCTAACCATGTGATAAATTGGGATGTGATTCAGGTGGAACCCGAGGGAGATTTCTTAATCGATCCAATGCGCATCCTCGACAGGAAGGTCACAATGCTTCGGAACCGAGCCATAGGTCAAGTAAAGGTGCAATGGGAGCACTTTGGACCTGAAGAGGCTACATGGGAGCTGGAGGATGCCATGCGATTGGCACATCCATTTTTGTTCAATTCTGCGGAGCACTGAGGCGATGCCAGTGTAACTTTTTGTTCAATTTTGTAAAGCACTGAGGACAATGCTATTGAAGGGGGAGGGGAATGTAATGCCTCGATTTTGACCTTGTTGCATTAGATGTATATGATGTATAAATTGTAAATGATCATGGTGTGGAGCTAAAGGCCAAGGCCCCACCATTGATCGGTAATGCTATGTTTTGGGTTTAAATTGTCACCGATGGTATATCGGGGCATGCGGCATATATTATGATGGTCATTGTGTAAATGTGCATCTATAATTAATTAAATGAACCCGACCAGCTACGATCGCGGCAACTAAAGCGAAAGGGGCATGATTTTCACAAGGATAAGGATGTGGGGGAAATTAGTCAAACCTTGGCCATTGAGAGAAAATTACCCATGTGTCTTCTTTTTCCTGCTTTACCCAACCACTTTCATTGAAGAAATATTGCTAGTGGTTGAGGTAGTTAATGGCCTTTGGGAGTGGGGTGGCAGGACTGTCAGTCCTCACCCACACGCACACTCCACCACAACAGTTGACTTCAGAATGGAAGGGAAACCTTCAGGCACTCTTCACTCGCGCAGGAAATTCACCACTCTCTCTCCCACGAGTTGCTAAGCACCCACGCACTGGAATTTTGCGTCCTCCCTGTAGGTTGCTCATCTTCACATAGGGAATTGCTGTTCATCAGTCACTCACGCACAGGAAATTCCTGGATTTACCCACGCGGTTTTATTCTGCGGATTTGTGCATAGTGAGGCCGTATCTTTTCCTCACGGGCTGAAGGTGGGGTTCTGTATTATTATTCCTCATGCACAGGTCAGGAAAATGTAAATTCTTTCCCATTGTGGTCTGTGTAATTTCTTCCGGTGACTTCGTTGCCCAGAACGGGCTGTGTTTCCCCACGTCATTGGTAGTGTGTATGCTAATACGTTTTGGAGCTGTTGTTTTTCCCCCTGTTAGAATTGTGTTGCTGTTGTGGTTGGGACTGTGTAATTCGCTAGGGAGTCTTTTCCCTGTTTAAGCTGTGATAGCTAATTAATTGCATACATGCAATGGTTGTTCTTTGGACTATATAAGGATTAGGGATGTTGGCTTGGTTTGCTTAATAAACCTGGTGTTGGAAACCACATAGACAGAGCTAGAGGGATGGCCTTCTTCTCCATCACCCCTGAATAGCACTGGAAGGGAATGCAGGGACTGAGGGACTGTGTAGCAGAGAAGGGACTGATTCCTTGTGTTGGGTGTGTTTCGGTGTCTTAGAGGTCAGGCTAGCTCTGGTGTAGGTGTTCTTGGCTCTACAATGAGCTCACCAGCTTAGCAATTTTCCTTCTCTAGCTCCTGGTTGGCCTGATAACCCAACTGTGTTGGCTTGGCTGTGTTTTGTACATCCTTGGATATGTGTAATCCTGCTAGTTCCCTTATTCCTTGGAGAATCATGCCCAGCTTGGGGGTGGCAGCGTTGCTGAGAGATTAAGGAGCACACTGGCCTATGGTTGGGTGGAACGTTGCAGCGACGTAGCTGGTTGCAGATCGAGTTCGTCATAAGATAAGTGATTTTATCCATTTTACCTCGGCAATCTTAATTTCTGTTAATGAAATTGATGAACATGTTAAAGGAATACATGCATGTATGAATGCTGTTGGTTTCCGCTGTGTATGAGGATTAAATTGCATCTGTGCATGATAAATAATCCCATGTGCATATTTTAGTTCAATTTTTGTTTAAGCATTCTGTTTCAGCAATTTTTATGTATGCATATGTTCATGGGGCTCTTAGCCCGGGTGGTTTAAGCCATGGCTCGCGTCCTCCTCGTCGGTCCGAGGCATGGGGACGTGACAGTCGGGTCCTGCCCAGCCTTAGGAAAACCATTAATACTTGCAATCAAGTCAATGGTTATTGAGATTGGCGTATTCAGCCAAAGCGTCCCTCCATGGAAACATGCCAACAATTGCTTCACACATGCATGTGCTTCATTCAACCGACCAAAATGGGGCATATTGATGAGCCCCAACAACCTAGAATTCTCTAATCCATTGGCCCAAGGTTTCGGAATTTGCTGGATGGGACCACCAAGCGTCATATGGATAGATTCATATGGCTCATCCTGGACATATTTAAGCAAAAGCAGGTCGTGATCGTCGAAATTGAGCCTGATCAACACAAGGATGATGTCGACTGAGCATGCCATCCCTTCTGGAAGAGCTAGCAACTTGGGTGGGTACTTATGATTCTTCGATGGCTACTGTGGCTTAGCTCCTAGACATGTAGGAGTGACATAACCCAAAATATCATTCACCGAGACACCCCAAGGTGCCACAGACTCAACATATCCTGAGCTCGATGGCCTAGTCTGTGCAGTGCCTTCTCCATGCACCTTTACAAACGTGCAAGTTTTCCTTTTCACTGGTGGCGTAGGACTGGGTCACTGCATCTGTTGCTTCTGCTTCAGAATGGATGATGAACCCACTGGCATACTCATGACTTTTGATTCCACAGCCGTGGGATGAACGAGGGACTCGTATTCACTTGAAATTTCAATAGAGTCAAGGTCGCTCAGCATCCCTTACCCCTCAATGCCTGAACTGACGTTCAATAGCTCGAACTACACTTCACTCAACACTCTATTCAATACTCTGCACATAATTCACCTTCTACTGCTACTCTTTGCAACTGAACAATGCCTTTCCAATGCATCCCGCATGGTGTTTTATAGCCACTTCTAACTCCAAATCCATCATTACCAAATCTAAATCCATCATTATTTCCAAATTGGGTAGTAATGACGCCAAATCCGTTGATGATCTTATGCTTCTAACGGTCAGATCATCCATTAATGTGGGTCACTTCAACAAGTGCCGCCAGCCAACTGGTTTAACTACTTGCATTTATTACTTGATTTGACCACCCCATAGCCTAACAACTATCACAAAGGGTCAACCGACTATCGCTAACAATTGTAACCTTGTGCAGCCTCTCCCTCAGGGCTTGCCGTGTGCTGCTAAATTAAAATTCTCATTTTTTTTGAAACCTCAGGTGGTGTGCATCGCTGACCCCATTCTATAGGGCTTCAAGCGACTCCCATTGATGAGTTTCGGTAACATTTCTCCATCTAACTATTGTAGCTGAACTGCACCACCAGATGTAATGGACTAAATAAGATAGGGACCTAACCAGTGTGTTTGTAACTTACCCGGATGCTTGATAAACTTACTGTCATATATCAGTACCAAATCTTCTATCGCAAATTGTTTATGCTTAATATGGTGATCATGACATGCCTTCTGTTGATCCTTCACAACCTGTTGGTAGAAGACTGTGATGAACCGATCTTCTTCAAGCTGAATCAACTACACATCACATTCTTCTAATGCCACTGCATCATCCATATCCGTCATTGTGGCAATGCACAAGTTGGGAACGATATAATCCATAGGCATGACTGCCTCTTGCCCATACACCAACTTAAATGGTGTCTGACCTGTTAGCCATTTGCAAGTAGTACGATAGGCCCAGAGAACTGCAGGAATTTTTAAATCCCAATCATTGCGGTTAACATTACATACCTTGGTCAACGCTATCTCCAAAATTTTGTTGAAGGCCTCAATGGTACCGTTTTCCTATGGATGGTAGGGTGTACTCTTCTTATGCTGTATCCGGAGCTCTTCAATTAGTGCTTTTACTATTTGGTTGACAAAGTGACTTCCCTAGTCACTCATAAGGATCCTAGGACACCCAAATTGTGTCACATTGTTCTAAAAAATAAATCGGGCTATTGTCGCAGCGGTACAATCAATAACTGGTGCAATTTCCACCCACCGAGTTAGGTAGTTAGTTGTAGTGATGATATAGCGGGCGCCAGTGCACTTACCTGGTGGATTGATGGGACCCACAAATTCGATAGCCCATTTTTCAAACGGTTGGAGAGTCACCTGCGGCACCAATGCCATCTCTTCCCTCTGTGATGGTTTACCAACCCATTGGTAGACATCACAACTCCTCGCATAGTCTGCAACATCATTATGGAATGAGGGCCACCATATCCCAACACGCAACACTCTTCATGCGGTAGCGTGACCTCCATAGTGACCTACCGCGATTCTGGCATGCATTTCTTCTAGAATGGGACCCTGCTCATGCGGTAAGATGCACCGTTGCAATATTTCATCCGATCCAAGTTTATATAGCTGCCCAAAAATTAGTTGAAAATCAGAGGCTTTTACAACCAACTGCTTCTTTTGGATAATCGACATGTCTACTAGGGCGACACCAGTAGACAAAAACTAAACTTTTGGTGCATAGTGATCATCTGCGACTTCAACTCAGAACAATTGTGCATCTGGAAATCCATCATCAATATTAGTTGGTTCTTCACCATTCTCAACGCATGATAGATGACCCGAGCTAGCATTCAACCTTCCTGGCTTTACCACTATTTCAAAACCAAACTCTTGGAACAAAAGAAACCATCTACAGATTCTCCCCCCCAACACAGGATTATTGACTAGGTATTGTAAAGTAGAATGATTAGTGAACATCTTGAAGTGTCCACGCAACAAATAGTGCCTAAATTTTTGCTGAGCATAAACCATCGCGAGGCCTTCCCTTTTAGTCGTGGTATAATTTCGTTCAGCAAACGATAACTTTCTACTAGCATATGCTATTGGATGATCCAAGTCACCTTAACCTGGATGCACAAGAACCACCCCTAGCGCAGTAGAATAATCATCAACATGCACATGGAATTCTTTATTCCAATCGAGGAAAACTAGTATTGGGGCAGAGGCCATCTTGGCCTTTAGAGTGTCGAAGCTTCCTTGACATTCTGGAGTCCATTCAAACGCAACGTCTTTCTTTAGCATCTTTTCCATGGGCGCAGTAATCACAACGTATCCTATGATAAACTTGCGATAGTAGCTCATATGTCCCAGCATTCCTCGGAGCATCTTTACATTCGTTGGTGGTGGTAAACTGAGGATTAGTGCAATCTTCACTGGATCAACCAACATACCTTCTTTGCATACAATGTGCCCAAGTAGTATGCCAAAGGGTGCACAGAAAATACATTTTTTGGAATTCAATGCAATTTGATGCTACCTACATCGTTCCGGCATCAATTGTAGATTGCCCAGATGGTCTTTAAATAGGCCATAGATGGTCAAGTCATCCATATATACCTGTAGGAATTTCTGAATAAAATCTTTAAATACAGCAAAAACTACGCGGGAGAATATAGTAGGTTCATTCTTTAGCCCAAATGGCATGATGGTATATTGGAAACAACTGCATTCGGTGACAAATGTGGTCTTATGGTGATCCTCCTTCAAAATCTGGATCTGATGGTATCTCGAAAATCCATCTGTGAATGAATATACCTCCTGGACACCTACCGATTCCAGGATTTCATCTGTAAAAGGGGTCGGGAATGGATCGTGCACACATGCATCATTCAACTTTCTTAGATCGACACAAATGCAGATTTCTCCAGTCTTGTTATCTTGGAACACCATTGGGATTATCCACACTGATTCTTCTCTAGGTTCAATGATCCCAGCATTGAGCATCTTATTAATCTCAACTTTCACGTGATCCTTATATCGGAGGTTCAATATATATGGCCTCTGGTGTACCGGTTTAACATCTGGATTAAGTGGAATCTTCATTTCCCCTAAATCACTGAGTATCCCCTTCATTTCATATAATCACATCAAAAAAAGGTCCTGGAATTCATGCAATAGATTGGTGAATTTGGCCATCATCTCTCCGCCCCAATAGTCTCCGACATTAGCAAATTTCGGATTTTCTACCGACCCAATGTTAACTTTTCAGATCCTCAGTGGCTGGTTCATCGATTCCATCGGTATGTCGAGAGCTGTGACACCATGAATTCATTGGGACTCTATAATACTAACATTACACGGCTCGTCATCATCTTTAGGTTCCCCAGACAAGTTGTAGCATGTCGTCATGGATTGGATAGAGCAATGCGCATGACGATCAATAGGGTATGAAATAGGGATGAATTTCAGTACTACGTCGTGGATAATGTGTAAAGAATTACATACCTCGGGGTTGGCATCCTAGAAGCTAAACATTTGCATGAAGAAAACTGACAACTCCTCCCAGGTGGTAATGGTTCTGCGCAATTCAGTTGCCACGTACCAGGACCGTGGCATCTCTTCTAGAGTGTGAACAAAAGCGTGAACCCACTCATCCCTGGGTCATGATGTCCACAACATTTGACATTCAATAAAATGATGGGCAGGGTCATTTCATCCATCATATCTCTCAGCATGATAGACCTCTATATCGCTAAAGCGGATCATCATCAACCTGCGATACTATTCCCAGTCATGGATTGTCTGCTTGTGTGTCACCCACCATCAAGCCGGAGTAGCCTTCAGTGCTACATCAAGAGCCAATATCCTTTGTGGTTCAAACACCTTTTCTTCAAATTCTTGGAAGAACTCAAATAGTCCTGGCAGTCCTTCGTAAATGGTAAAATCGACAATCTCAGTTGCAACATGTCGAAGAGACTATGTAATCAACCCGCATTTTCTGAATGATACCTCATGCAACTGGTTCTTCCAATTTTATAGAGCATAGTCAGATTTGGAGGACGCGGAACTTGCGCTGCACCATACAAGTTCACCATTGACAGTAGGGTGGATATAGTCCTTGGAGATGTTATAAGCATGATCCCAACTCCTCTTGACTTCCTCCTTTACAGGTTCGATATATCGTCATCCTTCCTGAGGGTCCATAGGAGCAATGACTCTGACATCTTGGTTTTCAAATGTCATAAAACATTTTTGAAGTTGATAACCACCATGCTATCTGTTATCACTAAAGTTGAACCCTGACTGCTAGGGTCAAGCTTAGAGAAATCTTAAATTGGTTTAATGGATAACTGGAAAATGAATTTATGGAATTTGGTGGTAGGTAAGACTTACTACAGAANAAAATACTGAACAATAGTATATATCACAATCAATACTGATAAGACAAAGCTACGAGTATAAATTTATGAAAGACATGAACCAGGTTCTGCATATAGTACTTAAGGATAACTTCACATTAATCGCGAGAATCTAGCAATGGATTAATAATACCATACACCAGAAAAAATCACAACAAATGAAATTCAATTATTAAAATAGAAAGGTGGATCATATGAACATAATCATTTCAAAGCAGCTAACAAAAACAGAGTGCATACATGCTCTTGCCACTCCAATATCAGAATATTCAAATCTTACCTCAGCCCTCTCGGCTGGTACATCCCCCATTTACATTCGAAAAGATTAAATATATAGACCTTACAATAAACCAACTGTGTAGGTATTAGGAATAAAATTATAACAATAAACTAAATCTAAATGAAATCTAAGATATGTCACAAGAAACAAGGGCTTGCTAAAACTGCCTCCTCAAATCCATATTTTGTCCACCTTCTTAGTTCCACCTGTATCATTGAAAACTTGAATATTGAGTTCAAATGCCTTAAAATCTGGAAACAATGCTCTATTCATTGATTTTCATCATTGAGAGTTTCAAATGCCACTCGAAAATACTCATCGAATCCCTAAAAATCTCGATATAGATTGATAATTGCTTGAAATCTGCGAGCATTTAACTTTAAGGCTAGAACTTGTATGTCCCATTGCCACCTATTCTTCAGATATGAGATTTAATATCAAATAATAGATACTCTGCCACCTTAATTTACTCTACCATTTATCAATTTACTGTTATGGGTTTCCCTGGCTGCTTTCCACGCATTGAATTCTGTAGAATATCCTCTAGAATATTGAGCGCCATGGGCACGTCCTTCTTTAAAACCTTGGCATAATATGTAGTCTACTCCATATGCGCGTAGGCATTCAAATTCCTGCCCATATTCTCAATCTCAAAAAATGGTGAACCATGAAAATTAATCAAAACATATACAAAGGAATGTCAAGAATGTGCACAAATGTTCCGATCCAATATTTAAGTATTGATACAAACTATGGACAGCAATAACACTCTGGAGGAACAATAACATAATGCTTCTATCAACTGTGATGAAAGCATACAATGATACAAGTGACATTATCTACACTACCTTTTCGAAATGCTTCATCTGTAAGTCTTTTTGTAGCATGTTATAGATCCTCAATAAATCAAATCATAGCAACAGATTCCTTACTAGAAAACATCCCATAATCCGTCACTTGCCATGATGAAAAAATTCAATGCCTAATCATCTCTTCCTGAATTTCTGGTACAACTACAACATACGGCTTCAAAAGCTTGTCCCAAAATTCCCGTGAGACAGCAAGTACACATGCAATGCACCATGTACAAGCCCACATGACAAATCCTGCAGCATCCTCTCCTCCAAAATCCTGACAGACCATTTTTCGCTACCTTTGAAGAAGAATACAAGGAAGTAAGTGTAGCATTTGTGGACTCCCAAGGCTAACTGACAAATAACAATTAGATTTTTTCTTTAATATTTATCTGTCATTTTTTATGCATATGATGAGCTAAATGATGATATCAACACCTGGGTGATCTCTTCCACAACTCTGAATTGAAGTATATTCTTAGTGGCATTTTGTCATTTTCACGAATTCTTGGATAGAGCATAAGCATTTGAATTTAACCCGTGGGATCAATTGAGGGCCACCTTAGATGAAACCATTCTGTGTGCTTCTAGAAACTTATAACTTTTGAAGGAGGGTTATTCTAGTGACAACATCTGGCTCCGTCTGGGATGGAGACTTTCTTGCAAGGCTCCAAGAACCTAGTAGTTCCGGTGGTCTTTTTTATTGGGCTAGAGTCTACCGATATATGGTAAATTAACATACTGCAAAACAAATTGTTTTTCTACATTGCTTAACTAAAAACAAATCCACTGAATACACTGGAAAATAAATGTTCGAAAAGCGAGCTTATTTATTTACATTGTTCATACTTAAGCAATCAAATTTTTTTTTTCAAACATAGGAAAACTTCCAATATAACCAATCCAGAAGTTTATGAATTAGCTTAGATTTGCTTCCATCTCTGAGGATACAAAAGACTGAAAAAAATCGAAAGCACAAAAACATATGATCCAAGAAACCATACCCACAGATTTAAAATTCTATGCTTAAAAGATGAAAGACACAAGACTTATCACTCTGCTTTGCTTCCATGTAACTTGCTATAGGGTCATATAAATTGTTAGAAGAAGCAAATCGAGAGTAGGTAACTACCACAGATTCTTTTTTATGTGAAATCATTGCTTGATAGATGACATCAAATTTCTTTTCTTGGATTGTTGGAGATGAAAGAGAAGAAAATTGAAAATGACCTCCTTGGTCTCTGAAATATCCAACAGAGACAACAACATTTGGTTTAATATTTCCTTGAAATTCTTTGTCTAAAATAGAGGATATGGGATTTTTGCTTTCCGAATATTGCTGCTCAAAAAGGCACACTATACACTGATTTGGTGACCCAACATCATCACTCTCACTGTCCTCATAAATGTCATACATAGGTTTGTTGCTAAAGCTTTATGTAAATACTAATTCAAAAGGCTGTTCTTTCAATTCATCTGAGTATTCATCATATATAAGCTTACTGCTTAAACTTTCAATAGGTGCCAAAACAAATATCTTTTCCTCTCCATTATTTCTCTTTTCAAACCGCTCAAGAATGGAAATCAATGGATTTTCAAACTTCTTTTCAACCTTTGATGCATGAGAAAGTATAGTGGACAAATCTAACTTCTCATCATTTGCCTTAATACCTGGGTCAAATTCATATTCATGATAGAAAGGTTGATTTGAAAAAGCATTAGCATGATCTTCCTCGTTATTATCATTTTTTTTTATCTAAATTTGAAGTGACAGGTATATAAGGAGAAAGAAAATCCTCTTGTTGTAAAACAGAGTTATGAAAAAATACAGCAGGCAATAAATTATCTTCTTCCTTCCTAGCCTTATCATTTTGCTGATATGAAATTGAAGTAGTAGCATTCTCAATTACATAATCATGGATTTTACTATCAACTATGAGTTGTGAATCTTCCTCATAAGTATCCATAGAAAATATTTCATCCTCATCATGCAATTCATATTCCTCACAACAAGTTTCAAATAAAAACTCAACTGAAAAGTGCCCTTTACAGTGCTTATGGAATACTGTGTGGAAATCCTTCAAGGATGAAATACTGGAAGGAGGTAACAAGAAATACCATTCACATGCATCACCATCCAATGAATACATGAACATCTTCATACGAACATCCGCGTGCTATAGATCTAGTAGATTCATGCATCCATGGAACTTGATGAGATGATTAGCAGGATTATCTTCTCTCCTTTCTATGAAGATAGCAAGAAACTCTCCTCATTCTGTCAACCTTGGTACTGGATGTGGGAAACCAGGAACTGTAGAAAATTCAAGAGGTACAAACCTTCGAGCCACAATGGCCTTCATTCAATCTTGTGATGGAATTCTAGATCCTCAACAAATGGAGTGGCCCGGTGAAGAAATTTGCAGCCACTATGTCACCAGCCTTTGTTCACCATCAAAGTCTAGATATATTCATTGTCGTACAGCCCAGGGCAGTATGTCTTCATTCCTTCGATGCCTGGAAACAACGCCAGAAGATGTTATTACTAAATTTGAACCCCAACTGCTAGGGTCAAGCTTAGAGAAATCTTAAATTGGTTTAATGGATAGCTGGAAAATGAATTTATGGAATTTGGTGGTGGGTAAGACTTACTACAAAAATCAAGCTAGATTCAAAAGAAAATATTGAAAAACAGTATATATCACAATCAAGATTGATAAGACAAAACTACGAGTATGAATTTGTGAAAGACATGAACTAGGTTCTGCATATAGTACTTAAGGATAACTTCACATTAATCGTGAGAATCTAGCAATGGATTAATAAGACCATACACCAGAAAAAATCACAACACATGAAACTCAATTATTAAAACAGAAAGGTGGATCATATGAACATAATCATTTCAAAGTAGCTAACAAAAATAGAGTGCATACATGCTCCTGCCACTCCAATATCAGAATGTTCAAATCTTGCGTCAGCCCTCTCGGCTGGTACCTCCCCCATTTACATTCGAAAAGATTAAATATATAGAACTTATAATAAACCAAATGTGCAGGTATTAGGAATAAAATTCTAACAATAAACTAAATCTAAATGAAATCTAAGATATGTCACAAGAAACAAGGGCTTGCTAAAACTGCCTCCTCAAATCCAGATTTTGTCCACCTTCTCAATTCCACCTGTATCATCGAAAACTTGAATATTGAGTTCAAATGCCTTCAAATCTGGAAACAATGCTCTATTCATTGATTTTCATCCTTGAGAGTTTCAAATTCCACTCGAAAATACTCATCAAATCCCAAAAAATCTGGATATAGATTGAGAATCACTTGAAATCTGTGAGCATTTAACTTTAAGGCTGGAACTTGTATGTCCCATTTCCACCTATTCTTCATATCTAAGATTTAATATCAAACAATAGATACTCTACCACCTTAATTTACTCTGCCATTTATCAATTTACCTATTATGGGTTTCCCTGGCTACTTTTCATGCATTGAATTCTGTAGAATATCCTCCAGAATATCGAGCGCCATGGGCACGTCCTTCTTTAAAACCTTGGCATAATATGTAGTCTGCTCCCTAGACGTGTAGGAATTTGAATGCCTGCCCATATTCTCGATCTCAAAAAATGGTGAACCATGAAAATTAATCAAAACATATACAAAGGAATGTCAAGCATGTGCACAAATGTTTCGATCCAATATTTAAGTATTGATACAAACTATCGATAGCAATAGCACTATGCAGGAACAATAACAGAATGCTTCTATCAACTGTGATGAAAGAGTACAATGATACAAGTGACGTTATCTACAATGCCTTTTCAAAATTCTTCATCTGTAAGTATTTTTGCAGCATGTTCTGGATCCTCAATAAATCAAATCATAGCAACAGATTCCTGACTAGAAACAACATCCCATAATCCTTCACTTGCCATGATGAAAAAATTCAATGCCATCGTTAATCATCTCTTCCTGAATTTCTTGTGCAACTACAACATACTACTTCAAAAGCTTGTCCCCAAATGCCTGTGAGACAACAAGTACACCTGCAACGCGCCATGTACCAGCCCACATGACAAATCCTCCAGCATCCTCTCCTCCAAAACCCCGACAGACCATTTTTTGGTACCTTTGAAGAAGAATACAAGGAAGTAAGTGTAGCATTTGTGGTCTCCCAAGGCTAACTAACAAATAACAATTAGAGTTTTGATTTAAAATTTATTTGCCATTTTTTATGGATATGACGAGCTAAATGATGATATCAACACTTGGGAGATCTCTTCCACAACTTTCAATTGAAGCATATTCTTAGTGGAAATTTGTCATTTTCACCAATTCTTGGACAGAGCATAAGCATTTGAATTTAACTTGTGGTATCAATTGAGGGCCACCTTAGATGAAACCATTCTGTGTGCTGCCAAAAACTTATAAATTTTGAAGGAGGGTTATTCTAGTGACAACACTATCATTAGCCCATTGAATTCCTAGCAGCGTAGGATAGGAACCACCATCTTCTACAAATTCTATTACGTCAAAGTCAGCACTTGTTTTCATACCTTCAATGTTGACAATTGAGTTTGAAACATGACCAATGGGTTGAACCTTCGCATGGTTTGTTAAACGCAGTTGTACCGACGACCATCCCAACGTTGGATTCCCCATCAATTGCTAGGTTTTCTTATTCAGGATGTTTACATCTGATCCAAGGTCCAAAATGACCGAGTCAACCTCATAATCCCCAATCTGGACATTCATCCTCATATCCTTGTCGGTATTCCTTTTTTGCAAGGAATTCATAGCAGAATCCTTCATTGTTTTACCCAAGAGGTGTAATAATGCCTCGAGCTCAACAAGGGCTTCCGAGTCCCTTGCTGGAGATAGATAGCTCTCAAAGAACTTGCATAGGGTATCATACTACTGCGATGGTCTTTCCTCTACAGATGGATCAAAAGAAAATGGCATATCAACAATTGGTAACTTACCCAAATTTCTTCTGATTTTGTTCTTTGCGTCGAAGAAGGTAACTTTCTCTGTCACAATATCGAATGCGACCTTATTCTTACTAGCAAGCCGAGCTTGTAGCTGTGGCCCATCATCTCTAGTTGTCATACCAATGCAAGTGAGAATCCCAACATCGACATACTTCCTTCGTGTCTCGGCCTGAATAGTGGCAACTATCAATCCCTAGTTCAAAGGCAGGTTCTGATTCAATGGTTGATTCATTGGTTGGTTTTGTGTCTGAGGCAGAGTCTAAGTATGAGTCTGCGATGGGACCTGGTTCTACATTATTGGCTAGTTCAAGACTTGGAATGTCAGCTGATCTTGATTTCGTGCATTCTGTAACCAGGGAATTTGTCCTTCCTACCATTTTGCAATCAACTAGGGGAAACTTTCAACATTATGATCGTTGGATGCACAGTATGTGCACTGTGAATGAGGGCACTCTCTTTGGTAATGCCCAAATACCCCATAGGTATAGCACTGGACTGATTCATGACCTCGTCCTCCCCTATGGCTGAATCCTCCTCCTCGACCTCTGAACCCTCCACGGAATCCTCCTCAGACTCCTCCTTGCTGAAACTGCGGTTGGGCCATTTTTTGCTGCGGTGGGTTACATTGTTGCTGAACATATTGTGCGGATTGAACATATTGTGGCTGATTATACAGGAGTCACGGTGCTTGGTTATACTATGGTTGTACCACCATTTGCAGCTGCGCCATAAACTGTTGTTTTGGTTGCATAGGGACAAAACGCAATGGAGGTAGTGGCATATATGATACCTGTCTTGCTGGTTGTACTAATTGTGGTTGTTCTTGCGCTGTCCGGGGATCCTATCCTTTTACAAAGTAGGAATCATACGTTCTTTCCTGAATCAAATCATAAGCATGACAATTTTTGTCATCATGTCCAACTGACCGACAAAATGTACAGTAAAAAATTTCTTCCTTGGTAACCATCTTCTGCATATAGTCATAGTTCTCATGTTGATGCCCATAGACTTGGCAGATGCGACACCATGGTGCGCCATCACCATTCAATGATCTCGAGGCTCCTGACAACAAATAGTTCAGAAATGTCGGACAAGTATCCTTGGTATGTCCACTTGCATGGCAACAGGTGCACCAAAGATCATCACGATATTCCTTATCCTTTTTTATTTCTTGCAATTGTAGCGTTAAATTGGCCAACTGCGCTTGAATCTGATTCATTCCAACAACGGTTTCCCCTAATGGAGATGCCTCTAATTTCATCGCGGTCTCTAGAGCCTCGCTCTGCGTCATAATCTTTTGCTGCATTAATGGTTGTCAAATATGCGGGACAAGTGCTGCGATAAACCATTCTTTATGCTGAACATCACTCATCTGAAAAATGACCTGAGCCATCAATGTCTTAAATCACTGATCAAAATCCCAAATTGTTTCATTGGTGAATTATTTGATCTCTTTCAATTCAGTAATGTACTGAGCTTCGAAATTCGGCTTCTTAAATTCCTCAAATAGCCCTATTCTGATCTCATCCAATGTTTTTGCAGTACCTCCCTGAGGAATCCGTGTGAATCGCATAAACCATTTCAATGCGCGACCCCTCAGAGTAGTGGATAGCTGAATTTTCTTGACATCATCATCAATAGTTTATCGAGCAGTCCACGCTTCACATAAGAACCAGTACTGCTCCGGATCGTTGGTGCCATTTCCATTGAATATTGGCAATTTCATTTTGTCTCCCGCCATTCTGGACCTTCTTCCTCCTACTGGTGCTCTATTACTAGACTGTTGCTGACATGTTAGGGAAGTCGATGTAGAATGTGCATTTCTTCCTTGTGGTGGAGTAGTGCACAGAGGAGTAGACATGTTACTACCGGGGTTCGATCCTGTCGTTCTTCTGGGTGTAGCCTGGGTCTGTATGTCCTCATCATCATAAAAAGGTTGCTTCGTCCCATGTGGTTGTTCTTCATGGTATCACACTTCGACTTCAGCAGGACCTTCTTCTTTCCTCTGCCTCTTTTCTCGAAACCTTTCTCCTCCCCTCGTACAACCACTTGTTTCTTTGACGACCTTTACATCATGACCGAAACTCATGCCCATCTACCCCTTATTCCCTTATGCATTTCCCCCCTTTCTGTCACGGTGCCTACATCTCTGGCACAACAGAGTTCCACTACTCTTGGTCCATTTTTAGGATACCCTTTTCACATACTATTTTCTTAATTGACAGTTATAGCGACAATAGGAACCTTCCACGAGGTCCACCAAAAAACTCCCTTTTCACCTTGCTAAAATATTTATTAGTATCAACAGTAAACTTAGTGATGTATCCTTCCAAGATACTTTCCAACCATACCTCAACTTCCCACGATGCCTTTTTGCTGGTTTCTTGCAGCGCTTGGATTAATTCTGGGGTTAAGGATGTCAGCTCTCGTCCTTGAAAGTTTGTTTTCTGCTTAGCAAACTTTTCCAACAATTCATGCAAGAGCACCGAGAATTCACAAAAGAACCATTCATGAGGACCGTCGTGGATATATCTATCCAACTAGTGGCCCATCGATAGTTTAGGATTCCAGTTTTTGGCTTCAACAAACTCCCGTAACTTTAGATCGAACCATCCCTCTTTCTCTGATCGAGTCATATTCCAGAACATATCCCTCTCCTATTTGCGACTCGGTCCCAGCAACGAAACCATTTGTTGGTGAAGCCCACCAACAAAGCTTCGTCGACAGGGGTTCCCACTCTATTGACACCCTGTAGCACAATCTCCTTGAGCACTAGCCCAGATAGGTTTTACCCTACCCAGCAACGTTTGTGGAGCAGATGAGATCTCACCCAAGGCGTTCAAGGGAGAGCTGCTAGAACCGAGTTTTCGACAGTGGGGAAGGAGGACATGTGGATCCAAAGGAGGGAGATCATAAATGATTCAATCCTTATATAGTATCAACATCTCGCAGCATTATTCAAGTAACATCATAGCACATCAAGCATAAATAACAGCAACTTAAAACCAACAGATTGCATTGATATAGCCGGAAGAAACTAAATCACATCTATAACATGTCATTTTAACAAACCAGATTCGCAACATCACAACAGATCTATAACAATAGACAAGAATTGAGCCATACGCATCCCATCATATGTTAATCTTGCGCAAATATGCCGCATTACATGATCCTTCTCCAAAACCGGAGACTGTAGACATCAGAAAGAAGCCCAGATAAAATCACAGTCAAGACAGGAAAGTCTCCATAAAACGGATCGCACCAAATCTTATCCCTTACAATCGCGCATGCAATACAATTGTTCACAACTGCTCATCCACATATCTCTATGACTCTTCTATATTTCCCCAAAATAGATATATAAATAGGCTTATGCTGTTAGAATAATCAACCCATAGTTAGCTACCTTAGACATTAATTTCATTATTTTTGTCTTATTTGCCTAGATCATGTGTCCCACCTTGTGCAAGTTGTCATTTACCTATCCATCGTGGTCAAACTTTCCTTATTTGACTCATGTAGTGCATGGAAAACCTCAAGGAATCAATTCTGCTTTATTCCTGGTCTCCTAGGCGCCCTTCTTCTTTTTCTGCTTTATTGCCTGCTTTTTCAGTGTTTTAAGGCAAAAGGAAAAGCTTGACTACGTGAGGTTGACTAGTTTTTTTGTCCTACACATCCTCCTCTCTTTTCTCCTTGGAAAAGCATGTATGAGTTGTCATTCCATCACTCTTTAGCTTTCCTAAGCCTTTTTGCCAATTCGTGAGCTCCATGACAGATTTGGGATCAACTTTTTACACCTATGGGGGATTTGCTTAATTTTAGTAAGCCTGCTTTATGCTAGATTCAAATTGCTCCTCATGCATTCGAATGCCTGATGTAATTATTTAATACAGCAACCTATTATTTTACAGGGTTGGCTATTGTACACTTATTCAATATAGTTTAGTGTTTAGCTCATTATTCAGCCTCTTTTGTGAGTGATTTTGCATGATCAATTGATAATTGTTGTGAGTAAAATTAATCTATCACTGGGTTCAATTTCCACATATGCCTTTACATCAAGGGTCCACTAATAACTGACTTCTAACTGCTATGGACCTATTGTAGCAAAACTTGGTCAAAATATACATAAAATATTCAAAAATGATTATTTTCCCACTTATCGCACCAATCTACCCTTGCGCGGTACCACATGAGCTTGCGTAGCTTCTGCAACGCTGTGAAACTCACTTGTCCCAAACCCCTTGCAAACACAACTTATTTATCGGATTCTTCATCTAACACATCTGCGGTGGCTAAATGCTCCTAACCTGTATCACCTTCTTCTTCGACATTGTATTCTTCCTCTATTGGATTATACTTGACCCGTATTCCTCTTATATCATATCTAACAATGTATGACCAACATTATTTACCTTGCACCTTTGAGTAAAAGACCTGCTAACATTGACTTGTACGAACATAAGGCTTTGTACCGAGTTCAAGTGCCCTTGTATTAACCATGGTAAATACATTGGCGTGCTCAATAAGATTTCTTTTAGGATCAGGTTCAATTCATTCGTAGCCTATACCATTTGACCTCAAACATAACTATTTTAAATGAATTAAAGTCACACTCAATTATATCTTTCAAATAACCATAGTACCTATTTTCAAATACTCCTAGATGCTTGTCACTTCTAGAGGAAACATTAGTGACTTAAAAAACTGCAGTCATCCCACAATCAAATGTTTTCTTCTTGTCATCCAACTTTTTGATGTGAAATTTACGACCATTGTACCACATATCGTTGTGGTGTATCAACTACATCATGCATGACTCAGTAAATAAATATATAAGAAGACACTAGTACAAGTGATCAATTTTGCCATGGCCAAAACGTGGCAATTTCCACGGAGAAGCGTGGAAATTGCCACGTCTAAGTCTTTTTTTTCCCGTGGCAACAATTTCGTCGCAATAGCGACGACCCGTTAATTGCGTGGAAAGAGCGACGATGTTCTATTTCGCTGTGTGTATATTTCCATGGGTAGGCCATCTCTATAGCGACGGGAAGATGTCACAATTGCGACGGCCCTTCCTAAAATGAAAAAGACAAACCCCAATACCTGCGACGGTCAGACGTCGCTATATCGACGGAAAGACATCGCAAAGTTCCACGGAAAGCTGTCGCTATAGCGACGCTCTCTGTAGTTTTAAAAATATATATATATATATATATATATATATATATATATATATATATATATATATGGGCATTTTAGGCACCTAGGAGTTTTGACCACAAATGGAAGCCTGGATTTTGTAGTTAAATAAGTTTATTAGTTCCTTCAAAATCATTTCTAAAGTTGACCCAATTATTACAAGATATTGAGAAAATTGTAATGTAAAGAAGCTAAAGACAAGGAAAACAATGGTAAAGAGAAGAGTCTCAAATATTCAGAACATAAAATGAAATTCTTAACATGCCAATAATAAATTTTAATCACCTATCTCGCAGGGAAACAAAACAAAAGAGAAACAAAATTACCAATACTAAATAAAATAACTCACACCGTAATTACCTTCCAAAATTTGACAGTTTTGTCATTGGTTTAAAGAAGAAATAGGGCACCATTAGCTGACGGGAACCACCTGATCTTATTGATTTTATCTTCTATCTCCAAACTCTTCAAATAGTCAAACTGGCAACAAGAAAGCAGATGATCTGAGCATATACAAAAGAATTTGGACAACAATCCTTATAAAAGTTGAACTAAATATAATGCTACAAATATATTAGAAACACAAAAAATGCAAAAGAATACCTCAGGCTCATGACTCTGGAATTCTGTCTTGTAACGAAATTCAGGATGCCTTGTAATAGGATAATCCATTCTCTCCATCTCTTTTCGAGAATGCAGCTAAAAAGTTTTTTAAACAAAGGAATATTAAACATTTATAAATAAATGTTCTGTTATTGATTCAATGGCCAGGACAACCAAACTCCCTTCAAAAGATAAAGTGCTATAATTAAAGAATGTATATATATAATAATACAAGTAACGAATTCTCTCAAATTTAGATGAGAATGGATATGTGTAGACTCTAGAGTCTAAACAAAAGAATGTTAAGCCTATACCAGAAACTGGAATGAATATACCACCACATATTGTGAGCTCTATTCAAAACTTACATCTTTTCCATCCGTCCTCTCAAAGAGTACAACACGACCACCGCGATCTCCAGTAGCAAGATGCTCACCAGTCTTATCAAACTCAATTGCTGAGATGATATCAATTGCAAAAAACAAGTATAACAACCAGTCAATTGCAAGAAATCTGCCTCTTAAAAAATTAAAATCTCATAATTGAATTTGGCTGGAATGGCAGTTTTCTATAGCTATACTAAGTAAATGTTTAGACACTTCTAATGGGAATTATTGAGAATATTCTAGACTCTGATTGTCTATTTTAGCAAGTGTTCTAGACAGGTTGCAAAAGGTTCATAAGTGCACTTAGCTGGAGTAAGAAGCTGCTCGAGCTCCACTCAGGACTTTAAGAGCTCACGCACTTCAAATGTATATTGGTGAAAATATTCAAGACCTTTATTTTGATCTGTCACCAGTATTGTACTCAACACACATACTTCAAATGCAAATTAATGAAAATATTTCAGACATTCATTTTGATTTGTAGCTAGTATTGTACTTAACACAGATATACAGAAAAACTTCCATACAGAACAATTTAGATGAAGCTTTTCCCAATAAATCATAATCAACTTGTACCACAACGAGCTTCCATTAATAATTGAATTCCAATTCGATCAGTGTAGAAATTGCTTGTTGCATCATAGTGGAGGCAGAATAATACAATCACAAATATATAATAACCATAATCATAGAACAAATGTGCAGAATATATTATATCTTGAGAAGACTACGATTGATAAGGTGTCGTTGGCACATTAAAAGACTTTTAGGTGACTATAAAGTCAAAACACACAAACAAATTCATACTTGGTTTACAATTGGTCGCCTTCCACAAGGTGAAGAATCCACAGGTAATCAGAGCAGTCCAATGGAAATAGATCAATCTGTCACACTGAAGTGCTTAAGTGATAACATCAAATATTCAAGAAATAAGAACAAATAAAAACATCTCACAAACAGGGGCAGAGCCACCCAAACGGTTGCAAATATATTAAGGCATTGAAATATATTTTTTCAAGCAATGCCACTGAGCGACTGATATCTCGTTTGGGCCAAAGCTTGATATCTCGTTTGTTGATTTCATCAAAAGGCTTTACCATGAAGGAAAAGGTGCAGTCAAGGGTAAGACAAGTTTCAATGCACAGGCATGTATAGGTGAATTCAAGTAATGACACGGCAACAAATGACATCTGAGGCATTATTTCATTTTGTATAACATAACCACCTTAGGGAATCCAGTGTCCATCCTGACACCTAAAAATGTAAGATGTCAGGGATTTGGCATACCTGAGATATTTTGAGCTTAAAGGAGGCACGTCCATGAAGAAGTCTGATCGGGCGCTCAGTGGAAGGAAATTCAACACCATCAAAAGTTGTAAGAAGAGGGGCTTCTGCATCATCTTTTGGTTTCTCAACAGGGACTCCATTATCCGCATATACTAGTAATGCAACAAGCTCGAAATATAGATGAGTGCATCAATGTAAATCACATATTAAGAATCATACAATAGATTAAGCACCAAATGAAATCCGTCACTTAAAAACAAACTTTAAAATCTGGATGCACCTCCATGTCCTTGTGTATCAAACACCCAAGTGCATCTAATAAGACAACATCAAGAGAAAAATTCTTGCGACATGAGGCCTGGAATAAATAAACACACATCGAAGATGAGCACCAATATATTTTCCAATATTGGACTGCCACAATTTGAAAATATAGCAATTCTATAAGTGTGGATCATTGATGAAAAGCAGAATAAAATCCTATAAGATTCAGAAAGTCTACTTTTTATTGTTTTGTCATTAATGTAGTGCCACAAAAACAAGTGTAGCCGAATGCTATGTCAATACAAACTCTTCCCATGGTTTAGCACCCTTAGAAGATGCAGATGAATAAGCAATATCCTTTGTTATGAATATATGATTAGCACAAAACAAAGTGATATTTTTAAATTTTTTACTTCTGGTAAAGCACAATCAATGTGGCAGGTAAGTGGTCAAAACTAGTAGTAAATTACAGGACAGAGATTATTATGCTAACTCCTTGCCAATGTTCTATCTATTTGGATAAAGTTGAACATGACATCTTGGAGGAAAATCCATTGGTGGAGATGCCAACAATGCTTGGTCCAGAGCTTGTATGTTACCAAGTGCATCCAATGAGGAGGGGGTGGCATTTAAGACAAAAATTTGGTTTCCAGTAACTGCTATTAGCACCAAGGTTGCATGTGAAGGCCTGATGAATCAATCTTCCCATCAAGTCCATGAACATCAAGCTGTCTCCCAAGCACTTATTCTTTGGAAATAATTTCTTGACTTTCATAAAATTTAGCACGGGTGGGAAATTTTAAATTTAGTGGTTTGTAAAGGTCAAATTCCAAAGGGCCTCCAAGAAATATCGGCTCAGATAATCCATTTCTCTGTGTTGTTTGTTGGTGCTGTCCAACACATGCTAACACATACAATGATAATATGCTTTTCCGCTATGCACATTCTATTCTTTCACGTGTACACTGTTATAATTATCTTCACTAAGTTTGCATAACAGGCTATTTAGAATCATGGGTATATCATGTGGTACAAAGTGTTATAAATGTGAATAAGGGAGTCACAGAAGAGCATGGAATGGCAACTGATTGACGTTAGTGGGGTTCATAACTGTCAAAGGGATACTGTATAAGAAAAGCCACTCAACTTAGTGATAGCTGCACACTCTGTTTTTATTTTTTATTGCTGCTGAAATGTTTGAACTTTAAAGCATTTTAACATTTCATGTTGATAGGGGGAACTGTTTCCAGAAGAGGGAATTTGGCTTTGGAAGAATGGTACATCTTCTATCAATGCTTTGAAGACAGTAGGAATTTGGTTTTGGACCAGACAAATTTATCTTGTCTCCTAAATTCACACATTGCTCTGTTTTAGTTTGTCAATATATGATTCCCACTGCCCCTTCTTGTGCCCCTTATAGGCTCATATGTTCTGAACTTATGCCTTGCTACCAATTTTGTTTCCATGTGGGCGTGGTCTCAGGGAAGGTGCTTGAGCCATATTGTAAATTCCTTCTTTATGAAGGGTTTCATAGATCTTGAAATCAACACCACTGCCCATGTAGGGTCCCATTACTACCCTAATCTTCAGCCCATTTCCAACCCTCCAAACTAGCTACTTCCCAATCAATATAAAGGCTTTAATCATTGCCTTCCATATGGTAGAGGCTTGTTGGATTATTTGGTAGGGTTTGTAATATATCTACTGTATTTGTTTTTATATATTTATGAACAAGAATTTGGTTCCAAAGTCTATCCATACACTTAGCTGCTAATGCTTTCTGGAAATGATATATGTTTTTCAGGCCCCATCAATCCAGTTCTTTTGGCTTTGCAAGACCTTGCCATTTTACTAGAGATAGGCCTTCTTTCTCCCTTATCCAGGACCACAGAAATCTGTAGCTTGTTCCCCAAATTTTCTCCAGAATGCCTTGGGAATATAGGCCAAGGCATGCCAGTTATTTTATTCATCACAAGTGACACGAAATGATATTCATTCCACATTTCAGAAATGATGCTAGAAAATTTGTTTCTTTAAATTTAACATGCTGGAAAAGAATAGGAATGGTAGGTGTATACAGCAAGAGAGGATGTTAACAATGATAAACACTTCAAATATGTTCAGAGGGAATGCCACTGAAGCAAATGTTTTAAAAAAATAGTAATGTAGGATCACACTCATCCTAGTGATAAAAATAGTAGAGGTATATGGCACTGTTTTCACATGGTTTGAAACTAAAGACATCAATTAGAACACTTTTGGAAAAGGAAATTTCCAACTATACCTGTTTACCCTGCAAACCAGGGTCAAAGTTAAAGATTCGATTTGTCTCAAATGATGGCAGCTATTCTGATCTAGAAAGTAATACAATACAAAACGACTCCTTTTAATCTCTCCACTGGAACTGAAACTTTCATTTCCATTTTCCTCACAATGGAAATATGCTCTCTTTTCCCCTAAGATTTTCAATAATAACCTATTGATGCTGATAGTCAAAGGTAAGTTTCAAATGAATGTATAAAATAATTATTGATTACACAGGCCATTTAAACTCTCTTCTAATTGGCACAGATAAAAAATGATATAGATACAAATTTACAATAAAGTAAAAAATAAAAATGCATAAAGTATCCACGTAGTATCAAAAAGCATTCTTGGCTACATGGAATCAGTTATTTCTACATCCAGACAACAATGCTGACAAAAGGTAGGATAATTACCAAGAATGTAAATTTCCTGATTCTTAAATCTTATGGTTGTTCTCCAATGACTCAACAGAAGTTAAATAACATTACATATTGTATATTTATATGCATAGAGTCTGGACATGGTCTTTGAAGAAAAGAAATATCACCAGAAGAAGAGAATATACCTGACCAATACCTCCTTCCCACACTGGGCACATGAACTCTTTCCATTCATCTCTTCCTTACATAAAAGGAATGAATATATATCCTTAATTCTAATTCCTTTCATCGGCCTATTCGGACCTTTCCAAACTTGCTTAGAACCCTTGTTTGGACAATCCCGGAGAAGTCCATCTTCAAAGGCCTTCAATACATACAGAGGAACATGAAATTCTCCCAACCAGTATTTGTTTCCACTGCCTTCAGTCTCTTCAATTTTTCTACCATGTTTGACAGCACAGATCAGAATGTCTTTCTGGTTTCCAAAGTCCAACAAATACTTAGCCTCACCACCTTCATATATTTTCCCACAAATGGTGGCATTCCTGAAAGAAATGCCCTCTTTTTCCACAGCCTTACCATCATGACAATCTTCTGGATATACAAGGTCCTTCCATTTAATATAAGCATCAAGATACCTAACCTGCAAACGTGTCCAGCATGTAAAAAAATAAACTAATTTCAGATCTTAAATGGTTTAAGCAGTTTGCATGTACATTTGATATTTCTTGAAAGAAACTAAATAACACCAAAAAAAAGACAGACCTGAACTGCAAGCTGTGACACACTCCTAGCCCTTTCAACAGCTTCCCGCCAAGTATACTGCCTACTTCTTCTAGGGAAATCACAGACACATATTTTGTGTTCATCTTCTAAGCATATTACGTTCGTATCATTATTGTACAAACTTCTTAGTTAAATGAAATTCCAGTACTATATTTTTGCCCAAATATTTGTGTCAATCATGTGTGCTCCTATATGTAATTATTTCTGATTATCTGATTTAGCTTCATAAATTGTCTTACCTAATTAGTTCATTGTGCCTGATTACCCTGTGGTAAGCATACCATTTCCATATGTTACGATTTATGTCAAGGTTGGTCTTTGTAATGGCACATGTTGCTTCCTAGTTTTATATTGGACAAGCATCTCACTCTTAGTTGGTTCAGATTCAAGATTTTGCACAGCAATGTCATCCTTCTTGTCCTGCAACTTCTATTCAAGCTTCAAGGCAAAGTTATATGCTTTAACAAGAGTATTCATATCAACCAACTTCATTTTTTTATTGAATATAGCGACAGAGGCCACTTAAATACTTCAGAATTTTGACTTCTCTAAATCTATAATCCATAAGTTCAATATGAGTTAATATAATTCATCAACATAGCTCAGAACAGCCTGGTCTTTGCATTAGTACAATTGCTACCATCATTTGTAAAGTTGATCTGTGTGCTTGAGAGGATAAAAGGATTCTTGTGATACAATGACAAGGTTTTCCTATGTCTCAATGTGAATTTTATTGTCTACAAGGAATTATTTGTTGAGATTCTCCCACCAACACTATGATGTGGTGTACATCTACGATGTAGCAATGGTGATCTTCTCACTTTTGGTGAAAGTTGAAACAGTTCACAGTGAAGTAGGAGTCTAGCTATGGAGTTGCCGCTATTGGAGTAATTGCCTGTGCTGGTAACCTTCTTTAAAATCTTCATCAACGTGTCCATCATGTCACTCCTCTTTTAGTCAAGAGCATCTTCAAGGAGTTACTTGATCAAGGAGATATTTCAATGCTTTTTAATTCGGCCATGGTGGTCTCTCGTGTTTCAGAAAGTAGATAATAAAAAACAAAAGAGGGTTGAATATTCAAGCAACAATACTCCAAACATGTATTAACAAACATAAAGACAAATAGTCAAACAAGCCTCTTACCTTACTTGTAGTGTATAAATCTGAATTTCGATTCCGATATACAATCAAGGACAACTCAACAATGTGGCATTAATTACGTTACAAGAAGAAGAAGCATGGATAAAATTGAAGAAAATGCACACAAAGCAAACAGATTGAACATAAGATTTGTAAATCACTCTGCTAGAGAGATCATGAAAGGATAAAAAGCTTTGCTAACTTCCTACCATACACAACAATCTCAAAGTAGTTACAAACACCCACGCAGCTTCCAAAGGTGGTTCAATTCAATCACTGTCAATAACTGTTCAATTGAACTGATGTCAACAAGAGTGTCACAGACATGAGGATCATCAAAAAGGACATTGTCCACAAGTGCATTGCCAATAGGAGAGTTACCAACGAGTGTTGTCAACAAGCTTTCCATCAGCAACGCAAGCTTCTATGGGGTTGGACAATGTTAACAAGGTTGTTGATGAGGAAGTTCCTAGATCAAAAGTTACTATCTTAACTGAAATGGTCAAATGAATACTTTGCAACTTAATGATTGGTTAGGGTAGATAAATTTCTCTTATGACGTACAAAAATTTACAGATGAGGACAGTTACCTTCACAAATACACAAGCACAGAGAAGCATGCTACAATAGGAGAATGTATGTGAGTGCAAAGTAGCCCTAGGCACCACATAAGGCCTCTATCGTTTTCTGCTTCAAGGTATTTTTAATAACACATATCAGGCATGCAAAGTGGTACCTGAATAAATTAAAGTAAAGCACCAAATTCCATAGCTTGTGATGTAGATTTTCTGATTTTTTGAGAAAAAGCCATGACATTAGAAATAATTTCAACAGTATTTGTACCTATAATTCTCTCCAAGCTATTCTATCTCATGAAAAATATACACCGGGAATTTCTTGGAGGCAATGGTAACTTTTTGCCTTTAATTGATGCTTTAGATGGATGCCATAATGAGTCAGTGAATACGAAGGTGCTACAACTATTTGTTAATCTTTTAACAGGTGATCCGAGTTATATTAACTTGAAACACACCTTACAATAAAAGTTCTTATTAATCAGAGTTTATCTAGGTTTTTTCACTCAATCCAAGTCAGATGGCACACATTCACATGTGCCAAACCCATGCGTTCCACCAATAGATAGGATTTGTGATTTTGTTCAATGCTCAGACGAAACGGAAACAAACCCACACAATTTGTGTAACCGACTTCACATAAACACAACATTTTGTTTTTCACATGTCAAGTCAAAGTTTCAGAAGTCCAACGATATCCATTCACACACTTTCAACAAGAAGAAGTTCTGCATATTCTCGATATTTTTACACATAAATACATTCACACCCTCTCTTGCTTCCACCCGTCAATATTTCATGCTGGACATATATGTTTCAACTATCTGGAATAAGACAACCAGATAGATATTCATAATGTAAACCTACCACAACATACCTGAGATTTCATATTCATCTTTATCCTTTCCAATATGCACGACAGTGTTCAACAACTGCCCTTTTTCTTTGCCTGTCCAATATGCAGTAAAACAAGTCATTAGCATAAAAATCATAAGGTTCTTTAGCCTATGTGGATGCTTTCATCTCCCATTCTTCATGTTTCTTTGCTTCTGCTTAACAACCACTGAGATATTCAACAGAGTTCTCAGTGCCAAAGTTCAATGTGTGGCAGTATGAAATTATAGGGAGGGAAAAAAATCAACAAGTGTGGACTTCCATACATGGTATACAAAGATGATTCAGGTTATCATTGAATTATACTATATTCCCCCATACTTGATAGACAAGTATGAGTCTGCAGTGTTTTTTTGAGTGGATGCACACATTATATTAATATATTTATGGAGAAACTTGAAGGATAGAATGTAGGTTGTCCTTATGTATCAATGAAGAGGACATTAAAGATCATATGGAGGACTTGCCACTAGAGTAACAAATCCTACAAAACTATGGTGTTGAAATGTTGGATACCCCCAAGGGTAATCCAAATAAGAATAAAACTAACCTAAAAGGAACTATGGTGCTTGATTCACCTTAGTTGAGAGAAAATATGAAAAAGAAAAAACAAGAGGGAATGGTGGGAGCTTCTGAACTACAGAAAAAGAAGAGGAAGTGCACCATAACCTTCATAGTTTGGACCGATGACAAGGATGAATTGGACTAGCATGAGTCACATAAAAAATACAAGAGAGAAATAGTAGGAGGTGAGTCTCTATACCACACTCCGTAACCTCAGGGAGAAACAGTAAAGACCCATATCTTTACAGGGAAGAAAGGAGAGTCTAAAAAGGAGTTGGAACTCCAAAAAATCATAAGTACCATTGAAGTAAACCTATACTCATAGTAAGTATTTCAACTAGATTTTTCCAACCAATTGACTAAGATCAAAACAAGATTGCAGTTAGCCAATCCGAGCCAAGGAGGCACCACTATGGAAGTGGATGACAACACACGATTATGTGATGTGAAATCAGTAGCAAAGCATGTAGTTAGAAGAACAGATGGTGTTGAGAATCGACCCTCATATGGTCAGTCAAGGAAGTATAAGGAACAAAGAAAACACATAATTACTCTGTTTCTGATTGAATATGCCAAGAATGAATGAATATGAATATGAATAAGAATGAATATGCCAAGCCTATAGTGAGGAACAAAGAGAACACATAATTACTCTGTTTCTGATTTTCCACCTTCAACCTACCAAACACCTTCAATATTTTCGTTGAAACGCTGAACAAGATTTACATGCCTGAACATGGCTAAACATAACTCCAATCTCTTTCAAAATAGTCACCAATATCAAATAGCGAGTTATTACAACAAAGAAGCCATTCAAACAAAGGAAAACATTACCAACATCTCAGGCTTTTGTTCTTTATTCCATGTCAGATGACACGCATTCACATGTGCCAAAACCCATGCCTTCCACCAATAGACAGGATCTGTGATTTTGTTCGACAAAAGGGAAACAAACCCATGCAATTTTTGAAACTGAAGTCACATAAACACAACATTTTTTTTTTCAAATGCCAAGTCGAAGTTTCATAAGTCCAACGGTATCCATTCACACAGTTTCAGCAAGAAGAAGCTCTGCATATTCTTGATATTTTTACATACAAATACATTCACACCTTCTCTTGCTTCCACCTGTCATGATTTCATGATGGACATATACATTTCAACTTCACAGGCTTGGTAAATTCTTTAACACAGAAAGCCTTCACGCCAACTCAATCTTTGGTCAAGATTTTGACCAAATCGAATCACAATTTGATTTACCCAAACCTTAAAACCTCTTCACAGGAATTTCATATTCTTGTAGCTATTAATTGTTGAATTTCTTGTTCCAGTATCAAACCCTTGCATTTATAACTTTTTCACAGAAATCACATGTAATTTCCAAATTACACAAACAATTTAATCATACTCTCGTATAGAGATACCCATTAATATAACAAAGATATTTCAAATCAAAAGATATAAAATGCTGTATTTTAATCAAACTCAGAAACATAACGCACCTTGGCCAATCACACGATATGGGAACACACCCCTGCCCTTGCTCACTCTCTTTCCGCTTGATTCACATTTTGAAGATCCAGATCAAAGTCTAGACTATTGCATGAAATATGATGGGAATTATGATTTCTCTTCCACCATCCAATACTAATCCCAGACATGCAATTTCCAGCCACCAACTGAATAATCCTATCGATTTTCTTATGACCCACAAGCCCACAGTGAGCCGAATCGTGCCCAATCCATCCACTCTGAATCCACACCGCCCCCAACAAAACCCCATAGCCAACATGAAGCCAAAACCCTTCATAAAACAACACACCCACTACACACAAAGCCAGCATTTCCATCATCCATAAACCTATCAAAAAATAAACTAACAGAGGCCCCTTGAAGAGCCCAGCCTTCTTCAACTCCCCCAGAAGCTTACGATAATCCTTAGAAACCTCAGAAACCTCGTAATCTTCATGAATGCCAATCATCCATGGCCGGTTATTTGAGGTCCCGACTCGGATCTGAATACCCTGAAAGATATATTTCTCAAATCAAATCGTTCACATGCTCATTCCCAGCATACAAAATTCACAAAAAAAACAAACATAACCGCGTGCACTGAACAAAATTCACAAAAAAATCAAACATAATCGCGCTTAAACTCTTGGCCGTCGCTGTATCGACGCCTTGACCTTTGTAAAAAGTCAACAAAAGATGGTGCTGTCACTATAGCGACGGTCTGGCGTGGATACAGCGACGAAAGTCGGGGCTTCCTTAAAAAAAATTGTAAAAATGCATAATTTACCCTTGATTTTTCCACGAAAGTAAAACTAACGTGGAAAACTAACATGGCAAAATTGATCACTTGTACTAGTGAGAAATAATAAAAGAAATACATTTATATAATGGGAAACAAAGAAAAAAATGATCAGGGTATAAAATATACTTGCCTTTTTATCTTTTAAACCACATGCTAAATCAATTTCCCTTTGTGTAAGCTCACCGAGATATTTTTATCGATGACGATGCACTATTTTAATCAATTTACTCACCCCTTCCCATGATAAGGTACCATAGAATTCTATACATTGTTCTATCCATTCCTCTGTCGAGTCAAGATTGTTTGCAATGTATAAATGTACTCCATCCCAGACATGACCACTTATATAGAAAAAAAAATTTAAGATAATATGAAATTGAAAAATTATTTGTATTATAAAAATTACATGAGTAATATATATATGAAATTGAAAAATTATTTGTATAGTAAATTAAATATGCACCATCTAATTACCTTTCACTTTCATTGTTCTACCTTTCCCCAACATAACCTCCCCTTCAAATTTGTTGATGGAGTTGACATGCCAAATGTGAGGAATATTGATATTTTTTGCTAAATTTGGAAGATACTAACTAATGTACACCATGGATTGATATACCATATAGCCCTACACAATAGAACCCTTGGGATGTGCTCTTTTTATAACAAAATCTTTCAATGACTTTAAATTTCTTTCCACCATCCACATTGATATTGTGTGTACATGTCCACACAATTCAATCTCCTCAACTTGGTGTATGAGATAGTGTTCTTGTGACTTGAAAAATCATGGAGGTAAATGCTTCTGCATTTCAGACATTAGACGAGGAATTTCTCTCTTCCAATACCTAATATATTCTTTATGGATATCTTTAGATGAAATCCACCTACAAATGATGCAAGAAAATAACTGTGATCAACAAGATTGAGGCATATATAATAAAGTTCCTATCTCTAAAACTCAATATGTCAATATGCCATGCAACAAAGTTAACAAACATTTTCATGCATATAAATTGTTACTTACCTATTGTATTTACCAAGATCATATATGACTTGTTTTATGTTGTCATTAAAGCTATCTAGGAGAGATAGAGGTAGAACGTATTGTAACAAAAACAAAATGATCATTATCTATTTAAATTCCAAATAAGACACCACAATTGTAACTAAAAAGATGTATTAAATGGAGATTATATAGGTAAATAATTACCTTAATGAATGTATGCCAGTCATGAGTTTTAACACCACCAAAATCACCATTTTTTCATTAAGATATTTTGTATGTTCAATGAAAACTCAGTCAGAAACCTTATTTTCGGAATGACCTCTTTTATATCATTGCTTTGTTGCTTTGTCAATAACCATGGAAGACTAATTATATTTCAATACTCCTCTCCGCCATTGGAATTAATAACACTTTGCAATGCGTGATTGGCTTCTGGAATGTCAATACAATTTTTTCCAATTTTATCATTGTCATGCCTTCCATCTAATATTCTCCATATCATTTCTGTTACATTCTTACCAATATGCATTGTATCGAACAAATGAGCTATTTGTAAGTGCTCGTAGCAAGGAAACCTACTGAATTGTATGGGATAACTCTTCATTCCTCATGAAATCCCATTCATGCCTTCACAACAATCAATATTAAACATAAACAAAAACACATTAACAATAATCCATGACACCCATGGTAGAGAAAATTCAATAAAAATATAAAATTCATAATATTACATATTTATATGCTACATATACAATTTGTATACCATGACGATGTCTATTATATTAAAACTTCCATAAGTCAGGTGTCATTCTTTGTGGTTTCTTCCCATTCTCTTATTTACCATTGACTTTTTTTTTCTCGGTAGTTCGATACCTATGGTTCTTAGGGAGGAAGTGTCTGTACTCATCAAACACCTCCTTTCTTAGACTTCTTGAACAACGATATTTTATCCTAGGACTGCAGACTGGACATGCAAATTTTCCCTTCGTTTGAAGACTGCAAGATATATGTATTAATGTTATAAACATCAAAAGATTATTAATTTAAATAAAAAAGCGTGATATTTACCTTAAAAACATATTAATTTAAAGTGCAACATAAATTTACATACCACAAAAATGTGTTAACCCGGGAGCGTCATGAATTGTCCATGCAAGTATTCCATGGAACTGAAATTGTTTTTGCCCTATTGGTCTAGATGTGTCATACATAGCGATGCCATCCCATAACTTCAATAGCTTATCGATAAGAGGCTCAATATATACATTCATATCTTTAACTTGGTACTTACCTAATTTATTCAACAATATACGATGTTATTCAGTTATGTTTCCGAATATATAAAAGGTGTTCTCATGCAACAATGAAACAAATAAATGAAATAATATAATTAATTTAAAAAAAAATACCTAGAATAACCATTGCCAACATTGTGTGCTCTCTCTTTATCGACATTCAAGGAGGAAGGTTATTGTTTATGACGAAAACATATCACATTGAGTAAGTAGAACGAAGCTCTTGAAATGGATTGAAACCATCAACTACCAATGAAACTCTAACATTACGAGGTTCATCTTTAAAAATTGGCCATTTTTCTTTGATGTTCTTCAATGCAGAACCATCTGCAGGCATGAAAAGAACACCATCTTCACTTCTGTTCTTTATGTGCTAATCCATAAACTATGCTATACTTTGGCACCTGAATAGTCATTGGAAACGTGGAATTATGGGAATATAACGAACTTTGCTTAGCACATTTTTTGTTACTTGATCAGTTCGATATCTACTAATTTCACATTGTGGGAATTTGTTTTTTGGATGCATATTATCCATAATATATAATATGATCGTTAGGACATGCATCAATAGCTTGATAGTCCATTCCAATTTCTTTCATAATCAAGAATACCTCTCGACATGTGCATGGTAAATTATTTGATGGTGGTAACAGAAATTCACCCAACATTAAATATTGCCTATTTGTAAGTTATGAATTAATTTGCACTAAAAAATAGAGGAAAATAGTGAACTTTTCAATATTCCATGTGAAGATGCATTTAATACATTGCATACCTTAGGATCTATGTGAAACAAGTCTTTGACCTACCATTCAGAACTTTCACCAACAACAATATAGTAGATAGAATATTTTTTGTTGAGCCTTCATAAAGAGGTTCTTGGGACTTCTCGAGTAGAGGAACATCATGAATATCATGGAGG
Source organism: Pseudotsuga menziesii (assembly GCA_001517045.1). NCBI lineage: Eukaryota > Viridiplantae > Streptophyta > Pinopsida > Pinales > Pinaceae > Pseudotsuga > Pseudotsuga menziesii. The sequence goes on from LPNX011124939.1 coordinate 34,481, forward strand.
TTTTCCTCATCTAATGGAGAAAATGTGTCTTGGATCAATCTATTTATCTAATCTTCGTCATTTGTATCAATAACGTCATATTTGTCCATAGGATCATTAAGAACTTCATCTTCAATATTATGATATCCATGTTCATCACCTTTTAAAGTATTATCTACTATAATTATGTGGCAAATAGCTTTGTGGCGATCGACATTTAGGGGGAATTGTATTTATAATTACAAACAATGTAATAACATTAGTATATAATATACAACACATAAATTTTAAATGATAAAACATTTTGTGAATACATGACCAGTATTATTACAAGAAGTGCATTATCTAATGAATAAATTCTTACCAAGGGACGATATTGAAACCCCCCTTCAGCATGCCCCTTCTCCTTATAATGTTTCTCAGCACTTATTCTTAAATTTCTTCTCGTTCGCAAACCCTTGCAATCATTGGAAGGGAAATAACACTTTCCATCGCCTCTAATGCTTCCTTAAACTTAGCATACCTCTTCTTATTTTATTCCCAAGTATATTTATTTGACATTCTAATAGCATATAAGAACCAAACAAACTCAATTAATGTATAAGTAAATTAAATAGAGTATATATATATATTAAAGGAGACAGAAAATTAAAGGCCGTGACACGAAAAGTGACAAATATAATTAGTAAATCCAAGTTGACTTTACTTCGACATATTACATATCACAAACAATACCCCTCCTTTCCAAATTATTAAGGAATAATTTAGTACGGGGGTCTATTCTTACCACCAACCACTATATTTTCAATATTTAGTGATAAAATTTAAACTCCCCCCAACGATTATGTTCTCCCAAGTTAGGAAACATGATTTCTCACAAGCGCATGGGATCACAATGCTTAAACAATTTTTCACATGGGATATTACCACATGCTACTTTACCCCTCTATAAATAAGAAACTAAACAAATAAAACATTACAAAAGCAATGATCTTGTTTCCCTAATTAGTTCATCTTCATCTTTTTTAATCAAACAACGATTAAGAGACAAATCCCGATGACATTATATTTACTCATTTGAAAAAATATTAGTTCACTAACCACAAAACTCAATGCAAAAATAAAATTCTACAAAGATTTTGAAATTACCTAAAACACCCATTAATCTAAGATGAACCAATTCTTTCTCATGTACCAGATTCACTAACAAATTATAAACTTTGCCATGATACATTCAAATTAAAACCTCCTAATCATCCATCTCTTGCCATGTTGGCATTGGATGTGATAGTATTGAGGAGAAAATGAATATTCGACTCACTTTATGTATGACCCTACACATTAAAGAAGATAGAGAATTTAAAAATATTAACCTAGAAACTAAAGGAGATTGCGCAAAAATTCGATGTGTTAAACCAGTACCAGACTCTTGCACTCACAGATCAAAAAATAAGTAGAAAATTATTGCAACTATAGAAAAACATTTGATGAAATATGTCTTAAGAACATGTATTTATAGATCAATGATCGTGGTAGTTACAACGAAAATGCACAATGGTCAAATTTCAACAATAAAAAAAATTCAATGACCGTTGCTGTGATGATTGTTGATTTGCAAATGTTCAGAGTTCCTTCTCTAGAGAGACGAATGTGTGTCTTTGTTGCAATAGAGATGAACAGACATCACTATAGTGACTAATAGTCATTTACGTCGCAATAGCGACGATGATCGGGGGGTAGAAGAATTTTTGTTCAAAATATTTATCAATTTATCCACAAAAATAACCATTTTAACTTATTCGTGGCAATATTTCATGGAACATTTGAGCCATATGTACTAGTGCTGGATGATTCTAGATATGGAACTAGTATTTGTTTTGTTGATGAAGATATTTCATCTCGATTTTGTTCTAGTGGTGAGGTTGATGTGGGGATTTCTGAGCCTAGGGTGGTTTGTCAATTTGTTTGGGAGACTTCTAAGGATGACAAAAGGTCATTGGGATTGTCAGATCTTGTATCATTAATGCATTTGGGTTCTTTTCCAGTGCAGTGATTCCAATCAGGGGACGGTTCCTCTGATATAGGTTCGACGTCATCGGATAAGAGGGATCAGGAAGACATTTTTTGAAAATTGTTTGGTATGGTGGGATAATAAAGTAGATCAGAGAGGGAAAGGTGTTACACCGAAATCTTGTCACCATCATGTTATGATATAGGTATTCCCTTGTCTTCTTCAATTCCTCAAAGTTTTCCCTAGAGAAATGAAGCTTCAAATTATCCCCTTGCAATTGTTTCCTGTGTTGAGCTAGTAACGCTCCTCTTCCATTGAAAAAACATGTTATCCAAGTCAGCACCGCTCTTGATACATGAGAAATAAGTGGTGCCACCGCTCCTGCCCTCACTTCAAGAAGAATTACCCCCTTATCACTTCCTGTTTTCTTCATTGGAGGAGCGGTGCTCAAGTTTTCAAGGCAAAAAGAGAAGCTTTGAGAGGATTCTCGAAGCTGACCTCCGTGGAGCCTCACCCCCATGGTATAGGACCAGCTGGAGCTCGATATTCTCCCTTTTAGGATCCTATCTCCACCTCACCCATGATATCCTCAACCATACCTATCCTCCCATTCCTTTAAATACTGGCTCACCCACCATGGGAAAAAGGAGGAACAATTGTGTTGCATACCCAAACTTTGTCAAAATCATTCTTGAGTCTTTGGAGACTAGGTGAAATTAGAGGAAAGGAGCTATTGGAAGGAACTCTCAACACCAAGGCATGAAGGTTTTAGTCTCTATAATCATCTCTAATAAAAAATGTCTTTTCTTTCCCATATTTACTATTTCATATGTATATATTGCTTGATTCCTTGGTCACAAGCATAGATATAGTTGATTATATTGTATGCTATCATGTTTCTCTTGTTGTTTTCCATCTTGTATAGGTTCTTCTATGAGGATAGCAAGGAAAACCTTTGAGAGAAGTATCATGGCATTTCATTCAACTGATTAACTAGATCTGGGGGAAGTTTAACATTTGGTATTTGTGTTTTGTTCTAGATCTAAACCATTCAAATCTAGGGAACCATCTCTTGTCTGTAGGAGGTGCATATTTCTGGCTAACAAAATTGGTGACTCTGCTGGGGAATACTTCGAATTATAGATCATTGGTAAGTTGAAACCTCCCCCTTCATTTTCAATTTGTAGATCTACTTTTTCCATTCATATATCTATAGATCTTCTTTGAATTTGATTGTTTTTCCTCTATCAGCCTTTGGATCTTTATATTTTTGGTTCACTGGGTTTTCTGGTGATTGTTTCGGTTCATTCTTTGGACTGTAACTTAATTTTTTGTTGCTTTTTTATTTTTCAAATTGCCATCTTGGGCACCGCTCTTGAGCTATGTTATAAGTGCGGTTCTGGATCTCTCACTGCCTTTTCCCTGTTCGAATAGAGCGGTGCCACCGCTTTGTTTCTGTGTAAAAGAAGCACTACTGGAGCTGGTAATGCCCTCATATGGACCTGATAGAAGCGGTGCCACTGCTATGTTTCTGTGTAAAAGAAGCGGTGCTCAGGATAGTAACACCCCATTCAACACCTGTAGAAGTGGCACCAGGTATTCTTCTTATCCCTATTTGGTATTTGATTCTTAAATGATTCTTTTGGTATTTGAGATGCATGCTTAAGATTGTTACAGTTGTGTTTTGAACTCTGCAATTCATTTTTGAGTAGAAAAATCAAACAAAAATTAAAAAATTAAAAAAAATGAGCCAAAGCTACATGATATCATAGGTCTTTTCAAGAATTATGATCAATGTTGGTCTTTTAAATCTTCATAGTTGGATTTGAATAGAACTTGGTTTTGATAGATATCTGATTTCTATCTTCTTTCATAGAATAAGAAAGGATTCATTTCAGTTTTTCTTCATTTGTTATACTTGATTTTTGTATGTTTTTCCTTTTTTCAAAAAGTTGTGGAAAATTCCATATGAAAGTTATTTTATAATTTTATGATTAGTTGATTTTATCTTTAGTTGAAAATATGAACACTTTTGTGTAAAAGTTGTAATTATCTTTTCTTGATTTTCATTAGATCTCACTTCTTTTTCAGTTCAAAAGAGAAGATTTTGTTTGTTTCAGTTAGGAACAGACCATATAAGAAAGCTTGTTTTACTTGTGTATGGGATTTATTCTGTTATTCAAAGAAATTGAACCTGTCTCTCCCTTCCTTAAGTAGAGCATACCTTAAAAATGAAAGTGAAATTTTTCATGTCATATTGCATCGTTTTACTTTTCATGTCCTCACCTCATGCATCCACCTAACCGTTCAAGATAAAATTTAGCACTAGCTTAGGTTTAAAATATTTAGCAATTTGTGTGATAGGTTAGAGACATGTTCTAGCGTCTTTAAACTTAGGATCTATCATGTATTTCCTGCAATGCAATCTGGGGGCTTGTAGTTCTTCCACATACCAACCCGTATATCGAATGGCGTTTCATGTACCCTAGAGGTATATTATAGAAATATACTTCACGTACTCGGTAGTATATCGGAAGGCTCTTGTCGAATGGTTGTGCATTAGACAACACTACTATGGAGTAGAGCTCCCACATACCTTGTGTATATCGAGAGAAACTTTTAGGAATCCTGTGACCATCCGAGTACAATCCTTTGGCGGTCTTATCGTCACAATACACCGAGAACAACACTCAAGAGAGATTACTATGCACATACTGTCCAAGTAGTTAGGTATACGGTTGATCCTCCTCACTGCATTTTACTGTTGGACCCTGCAATATATAGTGAGTTGTGACGGTTTTACAATCCCGTGAGGTTCCAGACCTTTAATCAACTCCTCTCACATATTTTTCTTGTTTCTTTAGTTTGAGTAGCATTGTTGTCTATACAGTTAGATTTTTTTTAGAAGAGAGAGATAATTTTGTTACATAGTTATGGCTTCGTCGTCCAGGACTACCAACCAACATACTCCTTTACCAAGCACATTATTTGTTTTCCCCCCATATGGGGATGTTGGTCCTCCTCTCATGGCTACATTAAGCCTTCCTGGATTGACTATTGGATTACCTCTTTGGTTATTCTCCAGTCCAGTTATCCCATGTACGCCAATTGCTTCTGATCCTAATCCTTCATCGCAAGAGCATCAACCTCATGTTGATCCCTCTCCTTCACCAGATGTGTCTTCTCCCATTTCTCCCTCTTCATATGTTGAAATTTGTAGTACTAGTATTCAGGTGGATAAGAAGAAGAAGGAAATGAAGATTAAGAAGAAGAAAAACAAAAAAAAACCAAGTCTAAACCAATTACTCCTCCCAGTGCAGAGAGTGTTTATCTGCACACCCAAAGACCGCGCAAGCCCAAATTCCCTTGTAGGCTTTGCAAGGGTGATCACCTTATGAAATATTGTCATGATTTATCCCTGGTCTTAGAAGAATGGTCTAAGGTTTCTCAGCAACCTATGTCATCAGCCTCTGCTCATCATACTGATGATCCCCCCTCCACCAGTGACTTTGTGGTTAAGAGTCGGAAGCGTAAAGTCAAAAATCCTTGCTTGCTATGTAAGGACATGCACTTTACTTACCTTTGTCCTTTCATGGATGAAGCTTCTAAGTGGTTGGAATATATTACTGTTTCTCATCAACGGCTTCCAACCGGATATCGTAAGTTGTCACTTGACATACCATTAGTTGATAAAGTGGTCGATTTAGTTCTAACCTCATTTGATCCCACTCTTCCATTGAAGAGTGAATTTGAAGTGGTCAATTCGGTTTCATTCGTAGTTGATCCCACTCTTCCTTTGAAGAGTGTAGTTAAAGTGGTTGATTCAGTTTCATCCGCAGTCAATCCCACTCTTCCTTCCAAGAGTGAATTCCAAGTAGTCAATTTAGATTCATATGTGGTTAATCCCACTCTTCCTTTGAAGAGTGAAGCTAAAGTGGTCAAGTCGATGTCATATCCACCCGATCCCACTCTTTCATTAGAGAGTGTTACGACTGAAGTAGTCACTTTGACCAAATATTCGTCTTGTTCTTCTCTTCCAGTAGAGAATGAACTAAAACCTGATGAAGTTTTTATGCTTTGTTCTGATTGTTCTCGACAAGAGGAAATTTTCTTTGTTATGACAGAACCCTCTCCAAGTAATGAGGTTGTTTCCTTTGACTAGATTAACCTAATAGAATCTCGTATTCATTCGAGTGTTCCTTTCCATATAGTTGTGAATGTTACTGCTAGGCAGATGCTTCACACTATTGTTGATGAAGGGGATTCTGTTAGCATTCTATCCTCAACTGCTTGGAAATATTTAGGATCTCCTAATCTTGTGCCAGCCACCGATCAGATACTGGATTTTAATCGCAGGACGACTACACCTCTAGGGATCCTTCCTCATTTTCTTATTACTTTAGGAGGGAAAAATTTCTGTATTGATGTTATGGTGGTCCAAGGTCCTTTATATTTCAATATGCTCCTTGGACGTGATTATGTTTATGCCATGAAGGCTGTTGCGTCCACACTCTTTAGAGTTATGCATTTTCCCCATGATGGGAATATTGTGACCATTGATCAACTTTCCTTTGTTACACCTGATCATCACATCACTCCTAGTAATCATACTGCCCTGAATGTGCCTCATGTTCTTGTGATTCCTTTCCCTTCTTCTAGTTAGCTTCTTCCCATCATAGGTAAAATGGGGAACATGGCTCCAGACTCTATACATCACATTGGAGTTGAGCTTCTAGATTTTATGTAACAGGGGCAACTTACCAACCTTTGGATATCATGTTGGGTAAGAGCAGGTTCATAAGCATAGTTATTATTCCATGTCAAGCTTGTTAAAAAATGAAATAGGTTAGTGAGCATAGTTCATTTCATTTGTGTCAAGCTCGTTAAAAAATGAAACAAATTTCTGAGAGCATGGTTCTTTATCTGTGTCAATCTTGTTAAAAAATGAATCAGATGCCTATGATCATAGTTCATATTTTGTGTCAAGCTCGCGAAAAAATGAAACATGTGACCTTGAGCAGTGTTTATTTTTGGTTTCAAGCTCATCAAAAAATAAAACCACTCCCCAAGCATAGTTTACCTTTTGGTTCAAGCTTGCATAAAAATGAAACCATTCCTGAGCATAGTTCATTTTCTATTTCAAGCTCGTTAAAAAATGAAGTAGGTTTCCTTGAGCATAGTTCTCATTCTGTGTCAAGCTCATTAAAAAATGAAACGAATGTCCTCAAGCATAGTTATTTTTTGTTTCAAGCTTGTGTAAAAATGAAACAGGTCCCCACAAGCATAGTTATTTTATGTTGCAAGCTTGTGTATAAATGAAACAGGGCCCCACAAGCATAGTTATTTTATGTTTCAAGCTTGTGTAAAAATGAAACAGGCCATTTTGAGCAGTGTTTATTTTTGGTTTCAAGCTCATTAAAAAATAAAACCACTCAAGCATAGTTTACCTTTTGGTTTCAAGCTTGCATAAAAATGAAACCATTCCTGAGCATAGTTCATTTTCTATTTCAAGCTCGTTAAAAAATGAAATAGGTTGTTTTAAGCAAAGTTTACCTTTTGGTTTCAATATTGCATAAAAATGAAACCATGTTTCAAGCATAGTTATTTTTCTGTTTCAAGCTTGTGTAAAAATGAAATAGGTCATTTTGAGCATAGTTCTTTCTCTGTTACAAGCTTGTTAAAAATGAAGCAGATACCTTGAGCATTCTTTCGACTAATCTTCAAGCTTGTTAAAAATAGTAAGATGGTGTCGAGCTTACTTTTCATTTTCCATGCTCTGGTTAAAACATGAAAAGTGGTTTGAGCTTAGTTTATTACTTTTTTGTGCTATGGATTCAAACATGAAAAGGTTAATAGAGTCCTCTTTAATCTCTTTTCAGACTCTTAAAATGTGAAAAGATTGCTGAGTGAACTTGTTTTCTTCAAAATTGTAAAAGGACCTAAAGAGTCGTCTTCCTGGTGATAGTTTACCCCCTTTTTGGACCAGGGGCATTACTTACCAAAAAGGTATATTCCAGCCAATCATGACTGGAAGAGTTCTCTAAGGTATTATTTTATACTTTTTCGGGCCTCGGAGACTAAATCATATGCAAAAGGAATCTTCGGAGTTTTCTTTAGTTTGTTAATACTCTCTAAACATGAACTACACCGAGTTTTCTTTCATTGGACTCATTAAATTAAAACATTGAAAGACCCTTTTTTGGGAACGAACCCATCCTTTCTCAGGTTCGTAAACCATATGAGTTTGGACTTGTACGAAGGACGAGCTATATCAAGTGTTTGTTACCCTCTTTGAACTCGTAAAAACAAAAAAAGGCACTCATCAATCATGTTGAGGAAATTAAGGGAAAGGGAAAACATTTTTCAATAATGGAAGTTGTTAGTCACCTTTGAACATGGCACTTATCTGCATTTCATTTAGTCAATTGGGTATTCATCTTTTCTCTGAGTCGATCCACTTTCATGAGTCATGCCACTCCTTTGACTCTTTCAAAGAATGCATTTTCCATTGTCGCATTGTGTTCCTCCTCGTTAATTCAATGCTGCCAAGTCTTCAGTCATGCCTCTTTATGTTCAAAAGAGAAACTGTTTTGAGAGTTTACGCCTACAGTCAAAACAAATTTTTGTGTCAGTGCTATGGTTACATCATAATCAAAATTCCATAACTTTGTTCCGCGTTTCATGTCGTCGATGTGGGATTTATCATGGCCCTCATTCGATGAGACTATTCCTATTGACATCAGGTCATCATCCAGGAATTAGTCTTAGAAACAAAATTTAGTACCTTGAGGTTTGTATTCCTTAATGACAGATTCTCTCGCTCTCGACATAGGTTCACATCATTGACCTTTGATCGATAGATTCGACTGAGTGTTCTACATCAAATCATCTATTCACACTTAGTGGATTGTAATAGGGTACCTTGGGAATCATTGACATCAATGGTGATATCCCTTGCCCTTGTTAACGGTTCACATCATTGACCGGTAATCAAGGGGTTTCTACCATGTTTGACTTCAGATCATTGTAATCACATGGATAGAATCGTACTTTGTGGAAGACAAGACAAAGACACTGGGTATCTGTTAAAAGTGCTCATTGCTTTCCCCAGGTTGTGATGGAGTATGTTGTATGAGTCCTACCATGGATCCACATTTCTATGTCCATGGTTGTGCTCATATTTGAGTCTGTATGAAATAGATCTACATTGTATGTCTGGTAGCTATGTCCAAATTTGAGTATTTTTCGCATGAATCTATGTTGTCTTTTACCAGACATGAATTTTTTGTATCTCACATGGATCTGCATTGTATTGGTTGGCAGCCATGTTGTGAGTCATTTGGGACATGTATCAAAATGTGCTGCAGAAATTTGGTGATGTTTGAGAAGTTTTGACCTTTGGACCTTTGACTCGATACTATACCTTTTTCTTTCAAAGTATTATGCCTATTGTTTCCCTATAGCCATCATACTTTGGGGGGCATCTTTGCTACACCAAAATATGGTCACCATCATCTTATGAGATAGGTATTCCCTTGTATGCTTCAATCCCTCAAATGTTTCCCTAGATAAATGAAGGTTCAAATTATCCCCTTGCAATTTTTCCATGTGTTGAGTTGGTAACACTCCTCTTCCATTGACAAAAAGAATTACCCAAGTCAATACCACTCCTGATACATGAGCAAGAAGTGGTGCCACCGCTCCTTCCCTCACTGCAATAAGCGTTACCCCCTTATCACGGCCTGTTTTCTTCATTGGAGGAGTGGTGCTCGAGTTTTCAAGGCAAAAAGATAATCTTTGAGAGGATTCTCGAAGTTGACCTCTGTGGAGCCTCATCCCTATGGTTTAGTACCAGCTGGAGCTCAACACCTTCCCTTTTAGGATGCTATTTCCACCTCACCCATGATATACTCAACCATACCTATCCTCCCATGCCTTTAAATACTAGGTCACCCCCCATGGGAAAAAGGAGGAAGAATTGTGTTGCATACCCAAACTCTGTAAAAATCATTCTTGAGTCTTTGGAGACAAGGTGAAGTTAGAGGAATTGAGCTATTGGAAGGAAATCTCAACACCGGGGCATGAAGGTTGTAGTCTCTCTAATCATCTCTAATAAAAAATTTCTTTTCTTTCCCATATTTACTATTTCATATGTATATATTGCTTGATTCCTTGGTCACGAGCATAGATCTAGTTGATTAGATTGTATGCTATCATGTTTCTCTTATTGTTTTCCATATTTTAGAGGTTCTTTTGCAAGGATAGTGAGGACAACCTTTGAGAGAAGTATCATGGCATTTCATTCAACTAATTAACCATATCTAGGGGAAGTTTAACATTTGGTGTTTGTGTTTTGTTCTAGATCTAGGGAACCATCTCTTGTCTGCAAGAGGTGTGTATTTTCGGCTAACAAAAGGCGTTGGTGGGTGGGAAGGTTCATACTGGCACGAATTCTCCTTTTAAATCCACTTTTGCAGCATATGTATCGGGTACACTACTACCTGGAGGTTTTCTTCTATCATAAAATGGAGATTATGTGTGCATACTAAAAAAGGAACTCTATGGTCTCACACAAGCTCCAAGAACATGGTTCTCAATAATTGACAAATATTTAAAGCAGAAAGGATATAGAAGAGGGGCTGCTGATAGTAATCTATACATAAAGTTTGAAAACAAAAATCTGATCATTGTTGTTGTCTACGTAGACTATATCACATTTGCAAGTGATCTACAAATTATGAGTGTAAACTTTGCTTCAGAAATGAAGAAGGAATTTGAAATGTCAATGTTAGGAGAACTAAAATTGTTTCTACTTTTTCAAGTATGTCAATAACAAAAAGGGATCTTCATCTCACAAACTGTCAATAACAAAAAGGGATCTTCATCTCACAAAATAAGTATATCAAAGAGATGTTGAAAAAGTTCAAAATGGAAGACTCCAAACCTGCTAGTACTCCTATGGTCACTGGTTGTAAATTTCGCAACGATGATGAATATTTAGAATTAGCTCATACTATGTATATGTCAATGATTGGTTTTTTATTATATGTAACAACTACAAGAGCATATGCAATGCAGGTTGTAGGTTTGGTTGTCAAATTCCACTCAACCCCAAAATAAACACATGTGATTGCAGTAAAAAGAATTCTTAGATATCTAAACGTTACTATGAATTGTGGATTATGGTATCCAAAAAGAAATAACTTCACTCTGAGGGCTTTCACTTATGCATATTGGAAGGAAATATTGATGACAGAAAAAGTAGTAGTGGAACAGAATTCTACTTAGGAAATTGCTTGGTGTCATGGTTAAACAAAAAGCAGTCTTTCATTTCACTTTCTACGACAAAAGCTGAGTATATTGTGGTTGTATCATGTTGTACTCAAGTCATTTGGGTGAAACAGACATTAGAATATCTACTTGGGAAGTATGAGGACCCAATTGTGATAAATTTTAACAACACAAGTGCGATAAACATATCCAAAAATCATGTTATGCACTCTAAGATAGAACATATTCCAATAAAATATCATTTTTTGAGAGAGAAAGTGTCTCAAAAAGTGGTCAAATTGGAGAATATTGATACAAAGGAACAAATTGCAGACATTTTTACTAAACCATTACCTAGAGAATCATTTTCCTATATTTGGAAGAAATTGGGGATTATCCAACATCATTAAAAATTAACTAAAAGGATGAAAACCCTGTCATGAGAAAAAGAGAAATGTTGACAAGGGGAGACACACCCACATGGGGGGTGATTTAAAAAAAATATGTGGTCCATTAGTAAAAGACTACAAGACACATGATTTAGCATTGAAGAGGTCAGTAATTATGAAGGTATACAAGAAAATGGAGCAACATTACAGGGGGAGTTTTTTTTTCGAAAATTTGTCCTTGTTATCAAAGGGGAAGAAAAAGTTCATTTTTGATGTCAAAGGAAGACGTTTCCAATTAGTGCCAAAGGGGGGTATTGTTGATTAAATTTGCATTGTTGTCAACCTAATAAAATAAGGAAACATTGATGAAATATGCATAGATTGAAAAATCCAAAAATTCTAAGCTAAAATGTTAAAATTCCTTAACAAAATATCACAATCAGAAAATCAAAGTTGGATGCGGAAGCACTAGTTTCAAGTTGAGTGAGAAAGTGTCTCAAAATGTGGTCAAATTGGAGTATATTGATACAAGGAACAAATTGAAGCTCTGAGGGAATTCACTTATGCAGATTGAGAAGGAAGTATTGATGACAGAAAAAGTAATAGTGGAGTAGCATTCTACTTCGGGAATTGCTTTGTGTCATGGTTAAAAAAAAGCAGTATTTCATTTCACTTTCTACGACAGAAGATGAGTATATCGCGGTTGTATCATGTTGTACTCAAGTCATTTGGGTGAAACATACATTAGAATATCTACTTGTGAAGTATGAGGACCCAATTGCGATACATTTTGACAACACAAGTGCGATAAACATATCCAAAAATCATGTTATGCACTCTAAGACAAAACATATTCCAATCAAATATCATTTTTTAGAGAGAAAGTGTCTCAAAAAGTGTTTAAATTGGAGTATATTGATACAAAGGAACAAACTGCAGACAATTTTACTAAACCATTACCTAGAGAATCATTTTCCTATCTTAGGAAGAAATTGAGGATTATCCCTCATCATTAAAAATTAACTAAAAGGATGAAAACCCTGGCAAGGGAAAAGGAGAAATGTTGACAAGGAGAGACACACCCATAGGGGGAGTGATTTAAAAACAATATATGGTCCATAAGTAAAAGACTACGAGACACATGATTTAGCATTGAAGAGGTCAATAATTATGAAGGTATACAGAAAAATGGAGCAACGTTACAGGGGGAGTTTTTTTTTCTCGAAAGTTTGTCATTGTTGTCAAAGGGGAAGAAAAAGTTCATTTTTTATGTCAAAGGAAGACGTTTCCAATTAGTGCCAAAGGGGGGTATTGTTGATTAAATTGGCATTGTTGTCAACCTAAGATCATAAGGAAACATTGATGAAATAGGCATAGATTGAAAAAGCCAAAAAGTATGAGATAAAATGTTAAAATTCCTTAAGAAAATATCACAGTCGGAAAATCAAAGTTGGAGTCGAAAGCGTTAGTTTCCAATTTTAATATTTTGGAGGTCCCGAATCCGAATTTCGAAACTCAGAAAGTTAGCGAGGCGGTTTAACATTTTGGACTTTCCAACTCCAAAAGTAAGATGTCGACAAGGCAAAGTAAGAATAAACATGTCACAACATTAATATTTTGTAGTTTCTGACTCCAAAAGTCGGAAATCTGTAAAGTAAAAGATTTTGGAAATCCGTAAAGTCAAAAAGTTGGAGTCGAAAGCGTTAGTTTCCGATGCTATTATTTTGGAGTTTTTTATTCTGAAATTCGGAAATTCATAAATTTGAAAAGTTGGAATTCGGATTCAAAAGCGTTAGTTTCCAATGCTAAGTTTTTGGATTTTCTGATTCCGAAATTTAGAAAGCTGGAAAGTCGGAAAGTTGAAACGATAGAGTAGGCAAGTCAGAGTCGGGATCATTGAAAAATATCAAAATATTAAGTGTAGTTGTTAGTCATAATCGGTATGTCGGAGTCAGGATTAGAGAGTCAAAGTGATGCATTAACGCACTATTAATTCACAGTTTTGTAACAAAGAGGTTATTTTACAATTTGTTGATTTGTGAAGGGTCATAATGAAGATATGCTATTGTTAGATGAAGAGGAACATTTGAGGGTATATAAGAAAATATTTAAACCTTCAAATAAGAAGATATGTACATTTATTGAAATATCCATAGGTTTACAGAAGTCATAGATCGAATTATCATATAAGGGTGGTTGGGAGGCATAAGGACAGGGTGCAAACATGTAGGGGGGTGTATCCTCCTCCTATTTGTTGTTGGTAAACATGGTGTTGTTGCATCCTTCAGTTGTAGCTGAAAAACTTGGGTGTTGGTGCATCCAACAAGTTTGTTCTTACAAACTATTTGTAAATATAATTTTGTAGTAATAGAAAGTGTTGGTGGTTTTCCCAATTGGGGTTCCATGATAATATTGTGTGTTATGTTTCTATTGTTGATTTTATTTTTAGAAGTGATAAAAATTGAATAAGATAGATCAATACCGATTCACCTCCCCCCCTCTCAGTATTGCTTGAATTTCCAACATGGCCAATGTTACACCCCTTCTTAATTAATTAACTTATTTCCATTAAGATCCATGGGGTTTGATGGGTCATTGGTTGCTCCTTGGTGCTGACAAAATGGGGACATTATAGGTGCAAACTAAACACAACTACAATCATATGCAAAGATAAAGAGAAATACATAACCACACCTCTACTCCCTTGATAATTCTCCAAAGTACAAAAAATGAAATTCCAATAATGATTCACTCTTTTATAAATCCCAAAATTGATGGACATAAAATCCTAAAGGAAGACCACATTTGGTCTAACACGCTAAAACACACAATGAAAAAAAATAGCCCAACTCCATTGACAATGCTCCAAAGTCCAAAAAGGGAAATTCCAACATTAGTTAATTTTGTTATGAATTGTGAAACCAACAAACTTAATTTCTTGAAGGAAGACCACATATTGTCTAACACGCCACAACATACTACATAGAAAGTATTGACTATGAAGCATTGCCCTATGAACATTTAATGACAATAAGAAGAGCTTCATTCCAAGGTAAGATGAAAGCCTAAACTACTGAATTGATTTTTCTTCTCAAATTCATCCAAACCTAACAAATAAATCAATGTATCTTTGTAAAACGTTTCCCATGGTTGGGGGATAAAATCACCAAAAGGATGATCCGTTCGAAGATGAGAGGAGACCACATTTCGTTTTTTTCATTAGCATGAAAAGTAGTCTCAATAACCGTATAAATCAATTTAGAAGAAGGAGAACAATTCGGGATCACTAACGTATGATTTGAAGTACCATAGGGAACTCCATTTAGAAGGAAAATTTACTATCTGGGATCACTAACCATATAAATCAATTTAGAAGAAGGAGAACAATCCGGGATCACTAAAGTATGATTTGAAGTACCATAGGAAACTCCATTTAGAAGGAAAATTTACTATTTTGAAGCTACTCTACAAGGACACTTGGGACTTGACCACTCCCACCATGACAAACAATGCTAAACAAAACACCCCCATGATCTATTTTCCATTATTGAAACACGAATATCATACAATTTCCTTCCATATTTTGTATTTCACTATCAACCCAATTTTAATTGGTGTAGAACTTAGTGAGAACTTAAGTGAATATGTGATTTAATTGATCTGTAATTGATTGTATCTTATTATTTATTTCCACACAGGTGCAATTTATCAAAAGAAGAAATCTATAATGGATGATCAACTTCTTCTTAATGTTTCGAACCTAAAGTAAGTCCATCATCAAGAGAGATTTAGAAAGCTCATAATTTTCTTCTTCAAATGGATTTGTGATATTCATAAACAATAATTGCACCAAGAGGCACTCTATAACACTGTATGGAGGAGATGTTGTCACATAACATAATGTAATGTTATGTAATATTACAACAATAAAAATAAATAATAAAAATTAAAAGTCAGCTAAAATAAATAAATTTAACAAAATAACAATAACATGTTGGCTATATTTACATTCAAAACACACACACAAATCATCACCATCAATATCAAAATAATAAATCATTTTACACTGATCCAAACAGTAAGTTACTATTTGTGAAGATCCAGGTCCATCGGAAGAGAAAAATTAGAATTTGAGGTTTGAATTTATAGTGAATTGTTAGATAATTTTTGTTGCAATCCATTTTACAATATTTTCTAACCGTTTCAAAGAATCCTATGTCAACGTTTTCAAAAATCCATTCTCAATGTACACACTATGAATTCTCTGTAATATTTGTTACAAGTCATCTATTTCAAGAATTCTCTATCAATATTTTCAAGAATTATATGTCAATTTATGTATTACTAATTATGTAATTTCTGTTGCATACAATTTAACAATTTCCAACCATTTCAATTGTCACTGTTTTCAAGAATTATAAAGTCAATGTAGAGATAAAGGATTTTTGTGTAAATATATACAAGCGAAGCATTTCCATGAGAAAAAATAGGTTAGTGTTAATAATATTCATAGTGGTTTTAACATTCAAACGCTACATACTTGGCCTTTGCATGTCTGATTCCTATGTTTAGAAATAATAGGATGAACATGATAAACATATACTTCTTTTCTTTCTAATTCAGTGGCATTCCAATGGAAACTTGTACTTTATACATGTGTGTGAAGATTATTCGAAAACATACTATCGACAGAGATGGATAAATTTGTTGAAATATAGATTTTTCGAGATATATAATTTTAGGGTTATACACAATTTATGTACATGATAATAAACTACATGTATTAATACTATAAAGTAAGTCTTCGCCTTCTAAATCCGTACTTTATACTGTGTAGGGATGGTTAATAATATTATAAATATTATACCGTAATCTCAATATAATATAAATATTATTATTCTTAATACTATTAGGAATATTATAATATTTACAATATTATTAAAAATAACCATATTTATAATATTATTAAGAATGGATTAAGATTACACTTGGGTTTTTTTACATGTTAAGGATGAACTTTTAACAATACACTTTTAATATTTGTATTATATAAGTTATATTGTTTGCTCAAAAACGTTTTTTGATATTTTGGGTACCAATTTTGAAGAAGTGGTCAAAGTATGAATGGAGCTATAACAAAGTGGTTTGGAAAAGTGGAAAGCTCCAAAGAATTGGTCAAGAATTGAGGAAGTTAAACTATTTTGACGAAGTTCGACAAAAAGGTTGGAGAGGTGGCTGAGAAAGTTTGTCCACTTACATTCTTAGGATTGGGTAGTGGGTGCAGGGTAAAAGGACAAAAAGAGCCTATAAATATGTAACGGGATGGAAATTTTTGGGGTAGACAGTTTTTCGGAGAAATATGCATGGTTTCCTTGAGTCGATGTTATGAGTTTTGTCGAAGTGAAACTGCAAGAGAGTAACAAAGTTGATTGGTGATCTGTAGGATGTGTGCGAATATCTATTGTAATGGGTTGTCAGAGAGAGATCTGGAAGTTGTGTGCGCAGACATAAACAGTCTTGATGCGACTCTTAATAATAACGAATTCTTTTGTGGTTTTTCTCATCTTTGGTTTCCATGCTAAAATATCTGGTTTCAAATGTCTATGATGTGTGCTTATTCTGCTTCTTGTTTACTAATGCACAAATCGTTAAATATATGTGATGAATGAATGAATATCTATGCTATTGTAATTATGGTTGAATGTCGTAGTGGAATGGACTAATATCTGTCAAAGTTACTAATATGTTGAATATATAATTGTGTAGTGTTACAATGTTCCCCTTCTTTATTTTAGAAACTTGGTTCCTATAATCCCCATAGGTACCTCAGGTGATACCTCACCTGCCCTGCAGGTGTTGTTGGAAGGGCTAAAATGCTCTAGTCCAGTGTCATGGGTATTTTTTGGTATGTTGTTGTATGGACTTGGTTCATGTTGATATTGTTCCAACAAATGGTTCCATTCTTTTGAACAACATGTTGAAGTCATCGTCAGTTAACTTGGTCGCAGAAGAAAACAGGAAACTGCAAGAAGAAATCAATGTTGAGCTTTTCAGAGGTGTGATTAACCTCCTCACCACATTATGTGAAGCAGTCAAGGAGATATAGATTTAAACAATTGAGACTCATGCTAGCCAAGATGGTAAATTGAGAGAACCAAAAGCTAATCCATTTGCAAAACGATCAGATACATCGTCAACCTCTTCGATGGGGTGGGTAGTACAATTGCTACCCAAAGATTTGAACGAACAAATAATTGAACGTAGAAGCACATAAGCTCAACTTCATCGATCTAAATATGTCAATCCTACCCATATTTATGTTTCACAACATTTAGCAGAAAGTCACAGAGGAAATTAAGTTCTGCGAGAAATCAATGTACGACACGATGAAGAAGCTTTAGAGTAGGGCCAATAATCTGGAAACAAAATATTCTGAGCTTTGACAACAACAATATTAGTTGAGTCAGGATAATCGAAAGTTTCACGAAGAGGTTGAAGCTGCCTACCATGGAGTACCTTAAGTAGCGAGTGATGAGGAGATGGCCCCTGAGGACAAGTTACTACAACTTGGGGGAGACATCAAAAGATTCCGCTAAAAAGTTAAAGAGTTGGAAGCTAAGTTAGTTCCCAGCACACCCCTTGAGGTGACTTCACAATGACAGAAATAGGTTCAAGGGATAATCCAGGATATGAAGGAATCTAAATCCTATTGTGCGAAGGTTTTTGAGAAAATATCCCAAACTTGGGGAGCACTTCTAGAAGATGCAGAGATATAGGAAATCATGACCAAGCTTGGCATAACTCAAGATAATGTGGAAAATGTTTGAAGCATGTTGAAGAATCTATCTTTGGTCGACAGGATGAAGAAGAATGTAGAAAAGAAATCATTGGAAACAGATATTAACCAACTCAGGATTCAACAACACAAGAGGAACAAATGGGTGGAAGAGCTTCAAATCGAGGAAGAGTGGGTCTCTGTGGTAATTGGTCGAGAACATTTAGAAATAAAACAAGCATTGACAATAACCATGGGGCAAAGTGCAGAACACATCACTTCTGATGTCATTCACAAAGTGACCAAGTTTAATTAGGATGTCTAGTGACGAGTCAAGGAAGTAAATAACGTCTATGGGGACTTTCATTCAAAGCTTAACACACCAGTATCGCAAGCCTTATGTGGCTTGGGATGAGCCACATGTGAGTGTTTGGGGCTTGTTGGACTAGGAAGTTGTTGGAAATTCGGGTACCCATTTTGAAGAAGTGGTCTCAGTATGAGAGAAGTTATGACAAAGTCATTTATCAAAGTGGACAGCTCCAAAGAATCAATCGATAATTTAGGAAGTTAATTGTTTTGACAAAGTCTGACCGAAAGTTTGGTTATGTTGGTGAGAAATTTTTTCCACTTACATTATTAGGATCGGGTAGTGGGCATATGGTAAAAGGCCATAAAGAGCCTAAAAATATGTAACACGATAGGAATTTTGGGGTTAGACAGTTTTTGGGAGAAATATGCATGCTTTACCCTAAGTTGATGTTATGGGATTTGTCGAAGTGAAACTATAAGAGAGTCAAAAATTTGATTGGTGATCTGCAGGCTATGTGTGCATATCTATTCTAATGGGTTGTCTGAGAGAGGTATATAGTTTGTGTGTGCAAACATAAGAATTCTTGTTATGACTTAATAATAAGAAATGTTTTTGTGGTTTTTCCCAACTTGGGTTTCCATGTTAAAATCTCATGTGTCAAATGTATACGATGTGTGTTTTTTATGCCTTTTGTTTACCAATGCATTAATGGATAAATACATGTGATGAATGACTGAAGTAGTAACTTAATGAATATATATGTTATTGTAATTATGGTTGAATGTCGCAGCAGAATGGAGTAATATCTTTCGAAGTTATTGATCTGTGGAAGTTGCATATATTGAAGATATGCTTTGTTGTAGAAACTTGGTTCCTGCGGTCCCTATATGTATCTTGGGTGAGACTTGACCTACTTTGTGGGTGTTTCTGGAAGGGATAAAACCCTTTCAGGCTAGTATATTAGGTTTTTGTTGGTATGTCATTGTATGAACCTGGGTCGTGTTGATATTGTGCCAACATATATAAAGTACATGTTTATTAAAGTGTATCTTCACTTTCCAAATCATTTACTTTATACCTATGTGTGGGGATTCTTAAGAATATTATAAATATAACCCTAGCCTATTCTTAATAATATTATAAGTATTATAATATTTATAATATTATTAAGAATATATTAAGTGTTATGCTTAGATTTTTGTACATGTTAAGGTTTGGATTCTAAAAATACAGTTTTAATATATGTATTGTGTAAAGTATATAAATGATGATGAGCATTGAGTATAATGAGTTAGTAAAAGTGATTGTATAATTGGAGTATATTATCTCAATTTTATTTTAATTTTTTCTTCCCTTGGATAAACTAAATTAGTGCATTGAAATTCGGGGTGAAGCTGACCTGGGGTGATTGGATGGAGAGTTTCTTATTTCTAGGGTTTTATCCCTAATTTGGTTTGATGGAGGTCATCTACATTACCCTAGTTGATTATTTAGATGATTCTAGTTATGGAACTAGTATTTGTTTTGTTGATGAGGAAATTTCCTCTCGATTTGGTTCTAGTGGTGAGGTTGATGTGGGGCTTTTGGGCCTAGGGTGGTTGGTCAGTTTGGTTGGGAGAGTTCTAAGGATGTCAAAAGATCATTGGGATTTTAAGATATTGTATCATTTACTCATTTGGGTTCTTTTCCAATGCATTGATTCCACTTAGGGGGCTATTCCTCTGCTATAGGTTCGACATCATCGCATAAGAGGGATCATGAAGACATTTTTTGTAAAGTGTTTGGTATGGTGGGCCAATAAATTAGATAGGGGAGGGAAAGGCACCGATGGGTGGGAAGGTTTAGACTGGCACAAATTCTCCTTTTAAATTCACTTGTGTGGCATATGATCGGGTGCACTGCTACATGAAGGGGTTGGTATTAGATCTATATATGCAGGCTTATGATGTCCTGGATCCTCCCTTCCCTCATCCTAGTTCATTTAATGATGAGTTGTTTTGGGATCTTGAGATGGTGGTGGGGGGTCCATATGTTTCTAAAGGTGAAATTTTGGATGGTAGTTTGCAATTTTGAAATTCAACAGTTCGCTCTACTATTTGTTCTCCTAAGAAATATCCTGTTAGGTTAGTATCTAACGAGAAGAAGCGTAAGAAGGTTGTTAATTCGAAAGGATATGGGAAGGAACTTGTTGTTGGTAGGGATATTTTTGTCAAGATTCCTAAATTTACTTCCATATTTATTATTGGAGGGTTTTTTGGGAGGATACTTTTGGAGACAAAGGTGGAGCATTGGTTTGTTAAGTCTTGGTCTGGTCTCATTAGCTCTATTGCTGATATATTTTAGATTCCATGTGGATGGATCTGTTAGGATTAATTAATCCTCCATTTTCCCACATAGTATGTTTGTCCTTTTTCCTAGCTTAAGAGGTCTTCATCACTTCACTAGTGCATGGAGGACACACCTAGGGGCCACCTACCACTCATTACACATGTCTGCATGAATTTAGGAGTTCCATGGATCAATCCCTGTAATTTAGGAACCCACTCTGAGTACCACCAACAGTCTCCAACACTTAACTCTACTAGGTATTCAGTTAAGTTTAGTTATGCTATGATTCCCATTAGTTTGATCACTCTCAATCATACTAGATCCAATTTCCATGATTTAAGGGAGGTAAGGGTTCCTTTGATCACCTAACTACATCACTTAACTCGTTGTGAACTATTTTAATGATCTATAGTTGCATTAGTGAGATCTAGTGGTGATTTTCCCACACTTAGTTAGCTTTGGAGTTAGTCCATATTGGTAGATTCGAATCCAATTATTGGTCTCATGTGTGTTTAATTTTCCATGAATTATTGAGGAGTTTTTACTAAATTATTCTCTCTGTTATGCAGCCTTCTTTTAACTTTTAATTTATGCAGGCCTGAAGATCCTATGCTTTATTAAATTTAACATGGTATGAAAGCAGGTATCCAGGCCAACTTCAAACCTCAGAAACTTCCATTGATGCACCAAAAGCAATTGGGTTCCACAAAAATCCTGGTATTCTTTCCTTGATCCTTCTAGATTTTTTCTAGAGAAGTCTATCCAGGTGTGATGCACCAAAGAAAGTGCACATGTCAAAGTGGAGAGTGTTTGAATTGGTTTGATAGCGAATTGAAGTGTTTTACACTGGTTTTGCAGGTACATTCAAATATTTGTTGAATAATTAGTTGTTCTTGAAGCTATGATATGGAGAATTCAACATCTTTGACCCCCATAATCCTTACACCCTTCAATTACCTGGATTGGAGGGAAGATATGTAGATTGTCTTACGCAACAATGGTTTGTACATGGTCACCATGGGTAGAAAATTCAAACCCCAACGGTATCTTGAAAAATTAAAGTATCTGAATAAGCTTGATGAAGTTTTTGGCTTCATGTGCATCCACATCTCCAGAGAGTTACTCTTTCACCTTGAGGGATTGAGAACACCAAAAGAAGTATGGGATAAGCTCAAATACTTGTTTGGAAAATAGGATGAGCTGAGGGGCCATATCCTAGAGAATAAGATGATAGAACTATAGGAAAAAAACTTTGAAAGTATACAAATTTGTTTCTCAAGATTCAAATCTCTAGTCATGCAATGCAAGTAGTGCGGGATTGAGAAGAAGGATGAGCAATTACTGCTCTCCATTCCAGGAAAAATTGGCCTATAATTCTCATTGTTTGTATCTACCTTTCACTTTGGGATACTAACTACTCCTAATTGGTGAATGCCATCCCTTGATGTGTTCATAGAGTCTCAAATACAAGAACAAGACAAGCTCGTATAGATGGGAGCTCTCAGAGCCTCTCAAAATCAAGCTCTCTTAGTTGGTGAGACAAGGAATGTGCAAGAAAATAGGAAGTAGAAAGGAAAATAAAAAAGGAACACTGAATTTCAAACTAAGGAAGAGTTTGATCCAGCAGAGGAAGCCTTAGGCTTTAAGAAGGACAAAGATCAAAGGTTTGACAAATGCAAGTGCACTTACTATAAGAAAGGAAAATATACAAAGAAATATTGTATGAAGAAGACCATAGATCATATGACAAAACCCCTTGAGAAACACAATATTTCCCTCCTTGAAGGCGCAAGGAAGGTTGAATCTGGAGACAATACTGAAGATCATTATGAGAGACGTCATGCAGTACTGAAGGCTTGTTTTTCAAAATCACATGCCTTCTTCATTAATTAGGGAGCTTCCAATCACATGGTTGCATACAAATAATCATTCTCTTCAGTACAACTTATTGATGTTCCAAATATTCACATGGGTGATGACACTCAAATTCAAGATGAAGGGAATGGTTCAATCAAGTTAGAACATAGAGTGTTCAAAAATGTCATCTATGTACTCGTCTTAGATGCAAATTTTTTATTTGTATACCAGATGACACATATTGGCTCACCAAAGCGAATGGTATTTTGTCCTGACTTGGTGGAGATCTAAGATAGCTCGACTGGGAAGCTTATAGAAAAAGGTGTTGCAAACCATGCCTCAAAGGCATATGAATTCTCACACTTTTTTCCATACTCATATCCAGTGCAATCTAATCTTCCATTCAAAAGGGGAGGTAAAACCATTATACCTAAACCTTTTACACATGATAATGTTTTCATTAATGTTTTAGATTCATAATCTAAAGCACAAGAAAAAGTTGCATTGATTTATGGAATTGAAGATAAAGCTCAATTTGATCCAGATCCGGTCCCTACTCCTAATCTTAGGCCTAAGTGGGCCCAAAAGGTTATTGAGGTAGTTGTGAACATGACTAGAGAGTGATCTGCCATGAGAAGAACAAGATCCCAATTTCAAAAAGAGAGCCTTGCACTATGTAAAGAAAATTCACTTCTTCCATAGAGGTA
This sequence comes from Pseudotsuga menziesii, assembly GCA_001517045.1. Classification (NCBI taxonomy): domain Eukaryota; kingdom Viridiplantae; phylum Streptophyta; class Pinopsida; order Pinales; family Pinaceae; genus Pseudotsuga; species Pseudotsuga menziesii. The sequence goes on from LPNX011124939.1 coordinate 58,107, forward strand.
CTACAAACTCCCATAGAGATGCTTCATGATGGTAAGGTCTGATCAATAATTATTCTCACTGAAGAACAAATTGGATCATATCACTCTTCCTCCAAAAAGAAGAGACAAAGAAAACATTACTTCTCCTATCTGTCATGAGATTGGAAGAAGATGGAGAGGTTCACATGCACAGTACCATGAAACTAGTGCGCACAAGAACCATCACACTGCATTACTACTTCATAGAGATGCATATTGTAGAAATGTTTTCACACATTTTTACTCAAGAATAATTTTTTTCTCTTAGTATGAAAGCTTGATCCTTCTCTTTCCTTGCTTATTTTGAGGGGGGGCTATTTCTCATAAGGTTTTCCCCATTTATTTGTTTGTTAAACAATCATTTTTTATTCATTTAGATTGTATGGGTAACCTTTGGATTTAGTTGTCAGGGCCCAGGTTGTCCAAAGTTAGGACTAAATGGGGGTGTTAGGATTAATTAATCATCCCTTTTCCCAAATAGTATATTTTCCCTTTTCCCTAGATTATGAGGTATTCATCACTTCACTAGTGCAAGTGGGAAACATCTAGGGGACATGTACCACTCACTGTGCATGTCTGCATGAGTTTAGGAGCTCCATGGATCAATCCCTATAATTTAGGAACCCACTCTGAGTCCCACCAGCAGTCTCCAGCAGTTAACTCTAGTAGCTATTCAAATATGTTTAGTTATGATCCAATTCCCATCAATTAGATCACTCTCAATCATACTAGAACCAGTTTCCATGATTTAAGGGAGGTAGGCCACCTTTTCTCACCTACCTACATTGGTTAACTAGTTGTGAATTATTTTAGTGATCTAGAGTTGCATTAGTGAGCTCTAGTGGTGATTTTCCCACACCGAGTTAGCTATGGATTCAGTACAGGTTGGTAGATTCTAATCCTATCTTAGGAATTCAAATTCTCTTGTTTGTATTACCATTGAATTACATATTTTACACTGATTAATGGATGTAATATTATTCTTCCAATTATTGGTCTCATGTGTTTAATTTGCCATGAATTATTGAGCAGTTTCTACTGAATTCTTCTCTCTCTTCTGCAACCTTCTTTTCTCATTGACTTCCTGTAGGCCTATAGATCTTATGCTTCATTAAATTTATCAAAATGGGATTTCTAATTTAAGACGGTGGAGGATGCTGAGGCCATTCTTCATCATTCCTAGTTATTTGAGAAATGTTTGTTAGCGCTCAAACCTTGGAACCCCTTGTTCTATCCTAGGAAGGAATCTCTATCATCCTTCCCATTTTGGATGAAACTTCCATTATCCCTCTTTAATTTTGGTTGTAGGAAGGGTTTAATTCTATCGTGGATGAGATTGAAAAATTTGTGGTAGTTGATGCATATTTTTTAAAAATCCCATAGAAGGTTGGTGGCTCGTATTTTGGTTGAGGTGGATTCTAGTTAGGGTTTGTTTGAATCTATTGATCTAGTCTCGTGTGAGCATATTTTTCTCAACATTTGGATTATCTAAACATTCCCTTTAGATGTGCTCAATGTCACTTATATGGACATGTCATGGATGACTGTAACTTAAAATTTGAAAAGAGAATTTGGAAATAGAAAGAAGTTATGGGAGGGGATGATATTAACTCACAGTATCTGAACTCGGTTAGTGGGGTTGATTCTATGGTATAGTCATTGAAGAAACCGAAGGTGTCGATTGAGATTATTAAGGATTCCATCCTTCCTTTTGTCTCACATGTTGTGGAGGATAAACTACCTGATTTATCAAAACTCATGGAGAGTTTTGAGTTCTCTTGTATTCGAATGACAAAGATTGTAAATATATGGGAGGAAAGAGGGAAACTGGAGTCAAAATTGGGGCATCGGGAGTTGTTGAAGACATCGTGGATTCTTCATGCAAGGTGCTAGACTTTTTGTGAACAACTGGTGAGTTGGTGGTATATTCTTTAGTGCCATATGTGGTGATTTCCTTCAGAGGAGCATGGGTGGATGAAGTGATAGGTTTGGATACCTCAAAGGTTTGTCTTAAGTCACCATCAGGTAAAGGTGAAAATTAGTATGGAAGTGGTAGTAGGGGGGGTTAAGTTTTACGCTCATGTGTCAAAAGTAGTGGTGATATCGAAGGGATTGATATGCCATTCCCTCCAGTTGTCAAGAAAGCAGGCAGAAATTCTAAGATGCACCATGCCAAGGAGAAATATAAGTGGGAAATTTCACAGGGTCATCAATTATAGATATCAGGGATTCTTAGAGCAAAGAAACAATAGGAGGGTGTTTATTATTAAACATTATTTCTATTAACGTTCATGGCCTTGGAGGGAGGGCCAAATTGATATCTCTCAAATGCTTGGTTGAGGTAGAGAATACTAATATTTTACTGCTGCAAGAAACTTTGTTTGTTGGTGTGGCGATAGTTGGTCGATTAGAGAAGTTATTCCCATAATTTTTCTTTTTCTCTATTGATGCATGTGGTCATTTGGGAGGATTGATTTCAGAAATTTCCTCCTATCTTCTTGTGCTCAATGTTTTTGTGGGACTTCGACCTTGGTGGTTGAATTTCGTAGTCTGGAGTTAGACCAGTCATTTTTGGTTTTAAATATCTATGGACCATATTATGACAAATTGGAATTCTTGACTTTTTTCTAGGGGATGAAATGTTACAAGGAGGACTCTTTGATTGTTGGCGTGGATTTGAATTTTACTCTCTCTATTGATGAATTTTGGGGCAGTTCTACAAGGGTTGACCCATATCCCTGTACTCTTTGATATTTTTTTTCCTTACATGAGTGGGTCGACATCGGGATTACAAATATCAAGACAGCTTGGTCCAATAAATGTGTCAGTGCTCACGGTATTTATAAATATTTGGATCGTGTTTTTTAATGTTACTCTATTTGAAGATAAACATGTTTTCAGATCCTGGGTTGGGTCATGCCCATTTTTGGATCATTTCCCTATTTTTTTGGAAATTGATGTGCCCATGGAGAATTCGAGAGCTCCTTTTATGTATAATTCCTCTTGTTCTAAACTTGAATGCTTTCTTTCTCTGGTGGAAACCTGCTGGGTTCACTTCCACATTGCTCTGGGGAGGGATTCAAGTCAGATCACCGTGAATCTTCAGAATCTTGAGAAAAAACCTAAGGATTGGAATAGGGCCCCATGGAAGGTTCGTCAAGGTCGTTTGTTGGAAGTGGAATAGGATTTGGAGAATATTTATTGTTCTAATCCTCTAGTTTTTCTGGATGATAACCGCAAGAAGGATATTTCTCATTTGGAAAGAAAAGAGTGCATATTTTAGAGGGTATTGAGTTGGAATGGCGAATTAAGAGTAGAACTATTTGGTTGGAGGAAGGTGACCAGAACACTAAATACTTTCATAAGAAGGACTCTCATCGTTGGAATGTGAATACTATTTCGGATATTCAAATCCTCTCTAGGATTCAGGTTCGGGTATTTATGAAGTTGGCCTCTGAGTCTGTTTGTCATTTTCACTCTCTATATTATGAAGTTGGACAACCTGATATGTTTGGTATGCTCTAGGTTATTCAAAATTTTTCCTAAATGCTTTCTAAGGAGGAAAGTGTACATATGTTCCATTAGGTCACTTTGGATGAGATCATTGAATCTTTGAAGTGTTTATATATGGACAAGAGTCCAGGTTCAGATGGGTGGCCACTGGAATGTTTTCTAGATTTATTTGAGGTAGTGGGTAATGACCTTTTGGGTGTTGTGGAATAAGTTCAACATTCAGGATGTGTTAGTGAATATTCAATTCTACCTTTATTGATCTCATTCCCAAGAAGGATAATCCTTCCTCATTTGTTTACTTTAGGCATATTTCTTTTTGTAATGGGGTATATAAAATCATGGAAATTTTTTGGCTCTCCAGCTTGTACCCTTCCTTTCACTAGTACAAAATGAGAAATTAATGACTAAAAAAATGACTAAAATCAGGATATAAATGACTATTTTTGAGTCAACGACTAATAGTAGCTAATTTCCACTATCTTATAGCTAGTCGTATTTCACTTAGTCATTAATAGCTTGACTTATTAGTCATTGATTTAGTCATTGATAGTAAATTATTTAGTCATTGATAATCATTGATTTAGTCATTGATTTAGTCATGGATTTAGTCACGGATTTGGTCACGGATTTGGTCACTGATTTAGTCATTGGTTCTAACAATTAATGACTAAATATACTACTAGATGATAAGATATTAATGACTAAGATATATACAACAAAATTTTAGTCGCACTATAAGATACAGGAAATTAACTACTAATAGTCGTATATATGTGAATTTAGTCATTTTTGTAGTCACAAATTTATGATATGGCACGGAGGAATCGAACCACCAACCTCTTGCCTATAATTAGGCAGGTGCTATACCATTGAGATAGCACCCTTTAAGAAGTTATTATTACTTGATAATGATGATATTCAAACAAATTTTGCATAATTCAAGCATAAACAATAATTATTATCAAGTTACTATAGATCCATAATGGCTTACCCTGTACTAGTCCTTCAAGTCCTTCTTGCACTTAATAAATGCATTTGAAAGACTTGAAGGACTATTACAAGATAAGTCATTATGTGTCTATAGTAACTTGATAATCATTATTTTGTATGCTTGAATTATGCAAAATGCAAAAATTTCAGAAATTTATAGGAATGACAAGCATGCATCCAATGTTAAACTATCTACTGAATCATCTAGAGTCATGCCAAGAAATCTGAATTTAACTGAAAATTCATAAGTAACTTGAACCCTTGTAAGCCAAAGGTTACAGACATTTTCACCAACCAACTGAAAAAAACTCCGAATCTCAACAAATCATTTGCGCCCACTGTGTCAAAAAATCACTACATAGTTGTACCAATCAACAATACTCTTGCATACATAGCTACACCAAAATTTACCACTATCAAACTCAAAAACCTAGCTTTGATACTGTTGGTAATAACTCCCGATTCCAATTGATTATTCAAATGCAAATGCCTATATTTATACATTTCATGAGGCGGTTGATTACCAGCCTTTTCGCCTTCCTATCTATTCATATTCCTATTATTTATTTACAATAATCCTGACGGATTATTCTAACAATCCCCCTCTTAATCCAAAGGGGTGTTCGTAAGTCCGAGCATGTTTTTGAATCTTTCAAACTTTTCTCTTCCAAGCGCTTTGGTGAAGATGTCTGCAACTTGATCATTTGTGGAACAATGTCGAAGATGGACTGTCTTGGCCTCTACAT
>LPNX011124939.1:65761-152110 GCA_001517045.1 Pseudotsuga menziesii
TTCAATGATTCCATCGAACATGTGGATGGAATGGACTTGCTGTCGAATTTCCACCATGGACAGCAGGCTTCTCTGCAACTCAGGAAGATAGAGAACGTTCTTCAACAAGAAATCGGGGAATCCAGGCATCTTCAGTCGAATGGTGCCCATTCCCTTTGGTTTAATACTTGACTTATCTTCAAAGTACACTATGCCATCTATTGATTCATTCAGTTCTTCAAAACAGTCTTTTCTAAATGGCATGTGTGATGTTGCACCATTATCAAGCAACCAACAATCTTTGTAAGATGAAAGAGAAGTCATTTCATTAAATCCAAGATTACAATGTGCAACAATACAAGAATCAGAAGATTTACTAGCATCTTGGTCATCTTTCTTCTGGTTGTGCTTGTATTTGATGGAATCCCATGAAGCCCAACACTGATCTGATGTGTGCCCAGTATTTCTGCAACGCTTGCACTGCAAATCTGATCTTTTGCTTTTGCCCCCTCTGCCTCTGAAATTTCTTCTTCTTCTGCCTCTCTCTTTGCTGCAATCTCCCTTGGAAGGGTCTTTGGATTGGTCTTTGCCGGCAAGGGCAGCACCAATACTAGATGCCAAAGAGTGCATCTTTACAACCCTTAGTGTAATTTACAATAATAAACTTGATACGGCAAAGAGAAATGAAAAAAATAACCTTGCAGGTCTACAGTCTCTGCCAAGGTGAATACAATGCAAGTTTATAGCATACACAGGTTTCTTCAATACAAAATATATCAGTCTCAGTATCACAATGCAATATAGCAGTCTCAGTATCAGTCTTCAAGAAGGTCTTCAATAGGCTGTAGCAACACAGCAATCTCCAACGCAGGTAGTGTTGCATACAACGCAGTCTTCAGCAGCATACAACTCAGTCTTCAGCAGCAAATACACAGCAAAAATCGCAGCACTCTCCAACATACATTATTTCTTCACTGATAGGTCTTCAGTATCTCATATACATAAGTCACAGTCCTCTTTCAAACAATGCAAATGAAAATATTTGCAGATTTTTCACTTAAACTCCATGCATAGAAATTAGGGTTTATGTATTTCCCAATGAATAATTTCAATGCAGAATACAAAGCATTTTACCTCCCCATAGTTGAATACGAGAAAAAATTCTTGTGACAGCAATACCACGCTGCAATCTTCATAGTGTGTTGAAAAGAAATTACATATGATAATGGCAGATCCTAGGGTAGGTAGCTGATCAAGAACAATGGTGTTTTATAACACCACCTCTCTAGTGTCGTGATCTTTTATTTGACCATGATCGTTTCTGGCCTGCAATTCAAGTAATACCACCAGAATTTGCAAAAAATAAGGGTTTACTTCAAAAGAAATTAGGGTTCACTTCAAAATTCAGGCAGCATATATATGATCAACACATATATATATTATTTCTCCAGCGCACAGTTTCAGATCGAAGGAGAAAACCCACCATTTAGATGATTATACACAACAAAAAAACCTGCAGCACAGGTCGCAGCTCCACTTCCAGGAGAAATCTTTACCAAACACACTGAAAATAATCACCAGCTTACACTGTTACAAGGCTCAAATATTCACTGCACAATCCAGTTTCATATATATACCAGCTTCACGCAGCTCTTCAAAGCATGGGCCTCCACGTTTAGGTTCACGCAGGTCCACAACTTTCACTCTCAGGCTGCAATTTCTCGACGCAGCAGTCTCTCTCTTCACGCAGGCTCCAACATTCAGTCTCCAATGCAGTCTTTCAACGCAGCAGTCTCCTGGCAGGTCGCAGCACACAAAGGTAGATGGAGGACGCGGCAGTATATATATCAGTCACAATATTTTGCAGTTATATAATATATCAGTCTTCAACGCATCTACAGGCTCTGTCTTCACGCACACAAATTGCCGTAGACTACCTTCCAACTCTTCATCCGTTTGTCTGCAACACTGAACGTGATTGGAAGGAGCATTCGACTATCTTTTTGAACTATAAAAGGACCTCCACCAAATGAACTAATTCATATCATCTCAACGCCAGAATTAGGGTAGGTCACATACATTCATCTCAACTCCATATTCTGCAGCGCGTGAATACATCACCGTGCTTTCGAGTGGAGTCGTCCCTCGTTACAGGTTTCAGCTCTTTAACTTCAGTCACAACAATCTTCACAGTTCTCCGTTCATACTCCTTCACCTTGTCTGCAATCCTCTGACTCAAACGTCCTTACAACTTCCGCGAATGAGATTAATACAGAACGCCGATACCATGGTATCAGAGCCCGTACGGGTGCAGGAGGAAGGGAAGTCGCAGATATCCAAGAAACATACAAAGTGGTAGTGATTGGCACATCGCGTTGGGTCATTGGGCGAATAGTGGAAATCTACGATTCCTCCACAAACTCATGGACGACGGTGGAACTCCTGGACGAGAATGTTTGTGTATACCGGATGGAACTTAGCGGGGGCATGGTTTTCTCCAACTGTTTCTTCTACTGTAAGGCCTATACGAATAACAATAATAGAGGTGTTCAGCTCCATGGCATTGTTTCCATCTCCACGCTGTATTTCAGCAGCAGGAGGAGATAGGTTTCATAGCAGCAAAGAGGGAGTTCAACGGCAAGCTTTTAGGGTTAGGTATAACACAATCTTTCTAGCAAAGAATAAACGCAGGTAGGAGGAGTAACGCATATATTGCATGCGACTCCACTGGTAGACTGATGGAGCAGTCTGGCAATGGACTGGCAAGCAGAATGCCAGTAATGGGCAGAAATGCAGCAGGAGTTATGGCAAAGAACCTGCTCTGATACCACTTGTTGGTAATAACTCCCGATTCCAATTGATTATTCAAATGCAAATGCCTATATTTATACATTTCATGAGGCGGTTGATTACCAGCCTTTTCGCCTTCCTATCTATTCATATTCCTATTATTTATTTACAATAATCCTGACGGATTATTCTAACAGATACCATGCTAAAAATCTCAAAATCTATGCACTAACTTCACTAACAGATTTCGTCAAACACTTGGTACATTCTGATCTTAATCTTCTACATGCATAAAAACAACCACATTTCTCTAGCATACATTTTTTATGTTTGTAAGCTAATACACAGTACTAAGAATACTATTATTAGTAGAAATAACTCATGACAACAGATTACAATAAAACATTTGAATAGTGATTTTGGTCTAAGACCTTGGAAAAACCAGCCAAGACATTTCTCTAGCATACATTTTTTATGTTTGTAAGCTAATACACAGTAATAAGAATACTATTATCCACAGAAATAAATCATGACAACAGATTGGAATAAAACATTTGACATACTGATTTTAGTCTAAGACCTTGGAAAAACCATCCAAGAGAGAAATTTATTTTATTGAGATTTAAGAAGAATAATGCATAGGAAGAGCAGTACATATCAGCATTAAATTCACAATACTTATCTCACAAGTACCTTGGTCCATCACCTAGAAAACTATGCCCAGCTTGGAAATAGTGCCCACAAACACTGTAAGGCATTCCTTAGTCACAGTCTAAAAAATGTACCTCAATTTTAGAACACACAACACTTCAGCTTGATTGTAGTACTGTACAGGACCATTGAACACATTCTCTCTGTAGAAAATGAGATATTTCAACATCTAAAACTCTCTCAAAATATGAGCCATCAATAGACTGTACATCCAAACTTCTACAACAGAATGGACCTCTTCAACAAGAGCAAAACAAACTGATTTAATGTCTAATTACTTATTGGGCTATGTGCTACTTATTCTCTTCTAAAAAATATACCCTCAAACTGCATCACTGAATAACATTTAATGGTAGCTCATTTCTAAGAGTGCATGCCCTCTCCTTTTCTTAGAAATGTGTTGTCTTCTTTGTTTGTGCCTCCTCCTTCTCTTAGCTCAACCTCTTGCACTCTCTTGGAAATTTGTGCCCCTCACACATCTCTCCAACTCTCTTGGAATGTCTGCAAATGAGTCTCATGGAATCTATTTTATCATTTACTTAGAATAACTACTTTGTCTTTTCATCTTCTATGGCCAAGATTTGATCTTGGCCTACAAAATCAAGGGCTGTGATTTAATCTCAAGATGACTTAAAGTACTTAAGTCATGACTATATAAAAATCACATCCTTCAAAGAGTCACTTTTAACCCTAAAATAATAAAAATACACTTTAATAATATAAAGTACAACTCACTTTAATATTATAAAGCCACTTAAAACACATTTAATAGAGTCACTTTATGTCATTAATGAGATCCCGTGTGCTCAGACCCCTACACCTAGGCACATGGCACAGAAGTATCTTCGAGCTACCAAAAACTAAGAGTAGCCATATAACTTGAAAAATTATTCAATTAAGATTATGAAACAAAATTGAGAACATCATATTACTTGAATCCATGTGCAAACATATGATAAAGTATAATACATCCGTACTTCCTATTCCTTCCTGATATGTTAGAACTCCTTAGAAATTGAGTATTTCTGTTACAAAAGAAAAATATTTGTTTGAACAATAACTTCACTAATCAAAACTTTGTAGCTCGGTCGAGATACAAAAGTCTGCTAATTTTCTTTGACCTATCTAATTGGCAATGATACCACCATATTGTACAAAAGGAAGCATATGAAATGGTGTTCAATCAAGCAAACAACAACAAAAATGTTCACTATAAGCTGTTAGCAATGGTGCAAAAACATTGCCACCTTATGGTGCAGGAGTTCTTATGTGCATTTTGAGAAAATTTGAATATCATGTCTATCAATAAGGTCAAAATTCAAACTAAATTTCTAAGTGACCAAAAACAGTTTACTAGATTTAAAGTAGCTTAGCTTAGAATTCCTTTCAGTGTATTTTTGTTATAAAAGTCAAAACAAACCAAAATCTCCTCGAGAAAGGCCTTGAAAATTCTCCAAGATCTCCCTCTTAAATATGGAAAAGTATAAATTGTAAATCTTAAAGTTTTCCGTGATTTGATCAAATTCTTATTTATTTTTTGGCCAATATGTGTGTGTTAATTTTTTGTCATTTCCTCCAAGAAAACTCTCCAAGATCTACCTATTAAATATGGAAAAGTATTAATTCTAAATATTAAAGTTTTCCATGATTTGGAAAAATTCTAAATTATTTTATGGCCAATATGTGCGTGTTAATTGTTTGTCATTTCCTACTATTTCAGTGTCCATCACAAAATTTGTTCTTTCTGTTTCCAATTCTGTTTCAGTCTCCTTGAAACCAAATAACTAGGACTAATAGATTTAAATGAGATATACAGGATTAGTCCAAGATTCTAGGAGCCTTGCTGCAAGAACTACTAAGTATCAAGCTAAGATATGACTCAGATGACCAGTGCAACTGACATAAATACAATGTAGGTCTGGCAAGCTCAGAGCCAAATTTAAGACCTAGAAGTTGAAGACATGGAAATCAGTGGAACCCATGAACTGAATTTTGAAAATGTAGCACATCTGATTAGTAACTAAATGGACTGTGCATTTATTTAGAGAAAATTTTAGACTTTGTATGAAGTGCTTATTTTATCCTCCTCAATAACTTTAGGACCAAAGACATTTGTCATTTCCTATGCTGAATGTAATTGTGTATAGATAAGTCAATCTTCGATAACATCATCTGAATACATGCCATTGGGGCTAATTGTAACACAAGTACATTTTTCATTTATTAGAGACTTAAGTATACACCACATTGTATCATTACATGTACTTACTGTATATATTGTATAGATATTTCTGTTGCATCTATAGGCTGTATATTTCTAACCTTGTTAGTAGAAAACTACACAAACAAAAAACAAAAGAAAAAGCTAGCATGACAGCCGTAATTATTTTTAAATGCAGCATATATTATATCACAAATCAATATACATATACGCCAAATATTTGCAGATCCAGGAGCCAAAGAGCAATCACAAACAAATTTAACAGTTCAACCATACAAACTAAATATATTTTCCAGTTAATCCCCATACTATCCTAGCTCATGAATTTAGAAAGAACCAATGTGGAAAGTAGTATGAATGAAGACCTATCGGCTTTCTTTCCATATTTTCAATGAGATTTATAAATTTGACAAAATTATCTAAATTATACAAAACATTACCTGTAGTGCTAGGATGTAATGTGTGAAGCATGATGAAGACAAATGTACCAGTTTCCTTAGACCTTTTCAAAGACATTTGTAGCTACTTGTTTTCCCCAGTCATTTTTCATTTATTAGAGACTTAAGTATACACCACACTATAGAATTACATGTACTTACTGTATATAATTTATACATATTTATGTTGCATCTATAGGCTGTATATTTCTAACCTTGTTAGTAGAAAACTACACAAACAAAAAACAAAAGAAATATCGAGCATGACAGCCGTAATTATTTTTAAATACAGCATATATTATATCAAAAATCAATATACATATACGTCAACGATTCACAGATCCAGGAGCCAAAGAGCAGTCACAGACAAATTTAACAGTTCAACCGTAAAATATATATATATATTTATATTTTTAGTTAATCCCCATAGTATCCCAACTCATGAATTGAGAAAGACCCAATGTGGACTGTAGGATGACAGAAGACCTATCGACTTTCTTTCCATCTTTTCAATGAGATTTATAAATTTGACAAAATGATCTAAATTATACAAAACATTACATGTAGTGCTATGAGGCAATGTGTGAAGCATGATGAAGACAAATGTACCAGTTTCCTTCAACATTTTCAAAGACATTTGTATCTACTTGTTTTCCCCAGTTATTTCCACTAGTTCGCAGAAGCTCTAAACATGTAACAAAACCAAGGTTTCCTTTGATGTATACTTCCACATTTTGTAATTCGATTTGAAGTGGAATATCCAATTCAGGTCTCAAATTCAACTCCCAGCTTTCCATAACAATAACATAACTAGAAATACATCCAGCACCAGGATGTATGCAGTGCACATTATTTCCCTTGGACCATATCATTCGCATCGCACTCAAGTCACCTTTTTCAAATACTTTGTAAAAATTCATGCATTGGCAGCAAGAATACCTGCTTGATTGTTTTCATGTAGCGTCTGAAGATCATCACGAAGTCCTGCTGCTTGTGCATAGTCCTTATCCTGAATAGCATTCTTCAGCTCTACCTCCAATGACTTCTCTTCTAACATTAAACTATCACTTCTTGATGAGCCTTCTACACCTCCACCCAAGCCACTGGAGGGCTGGGGATATAATAGCCACTGAAACCTATTCCTGGAAACTGCACTGAATTGTCCCACACAAAAGAAGCAACATGATTTCCTAAGTTTAGATGTAAAAGTAGAACTGCAAATATTGACAATTTTTGCTCGGATGTAAACAACTTTATTTTGAATCATAAATTATACCATTAACCAGTCGAAACAAATTAAGCCACCATATTTAAAACTACGAAACATCATTAACATGTAAACCAAGGATTATATGGCAGATATGATGCCAATGTCATGAGAAAATGTGTTTACTATTAACCAATTATCAACAACTACCCTCTAAATCCCTAGCTAACCAAATATAATAATAGAAAATATTGTTAAAATTTTCCCAAACTAGCAAAACCAAATGCCAAATCTCTAAAAAATCCCACCCTCAGATGTCAATTTACATTTATACTCAACAATAGTCGCAGGGATCATCTTGATGATTTCATTTGTTTCTGTTGTTCATAATGGAACGCAAGTAAACCTGAATTAACTTCCATTTTCCTCTCATGTAATCGAAACAACTACAACTAGCATCTTAGTCATCAATAAGAGGAAATGTTTCCTCCATTGATCTCTAGCAAGAGACTCCCAACCTCAGTAGCAAAAGATAGAGAAGCACAAAGTAAAATCTCCATTAAAGAATTGATAGGTGTCACCAATGAATTTGTGCATGCATATTCAATGTTGATCCAACACTTTCTCTAGTATGTCTATTGGTTCCAGAAGTTTGAAATCAAACCGTGTTATCTCCCAAAATAAATTTAGGTTTTTTTTTTTTGTTTTTTTTTGTTTTGTTTTTTAATCCGGGGGGGGGGGGGAATCGGTAACTGGGCGGTTTNGGCGGTTCTAGTACTCGCGTGACACAGGGTCCATTCCCATCGACTGCTACTATAACCCTAGGTGTGTCCACACAACCCACAAGCATGGGGCATGGATAAGTCAGGGTGATATTTGAACTTGAGACCTCCTTTACGACATTCATTCATTTACACGGCACTTGCCAGTCAGTCTACACCCCTGCGGGCCAAAATAAATTTAGTTTTCAATAAGTTCACTCAGACGATTTATTTTTTGATAGGATGAAGATTTCAAGTCATATTATGAAGGATATTATGGTGACTAACAAAATGAGGATCTTTGATGTTCTGTTATGTGATAAAATTAAAAGTTTTAGCTTTCAGTGGCTTATGCGAGCTTTCCAACAGCTCATTAGCCACCGAAAAGATTTGGTTTCGGCAGATAACAGTTTAACGCAGGACAATGATTATCCACCAAAATCTGGTTCATTATGTTATTGGTATAAAATCTGGGAAAAGGACTTTCAGTGGCTTAGGAGATATTTTCAGGCGCTCATTAGCCACCGAAAAGCTTTGGTTTCGGAAGCTTAGCGAGCAATTGTAGGAGGGCATTAACCAACGAAAGTCAATCAAATACGATTTTAGAAAGGGCATATTTTGGTGGCTGGGGTGAACGTGTCGGAAGTTCATTACCCACCGAAATCTCAGCTTTCGACGGCTAGTAGACAAAACCCTAGACGCTCTTAACCACTGAAAAGGATGAAAGAGAAAACGGTTACCTATCCATCAAATCAAACTCGTCAACACAAGACAGGTCATGATTTGGCACGATAAACCATTGAAAGGATGGGAAAACTGTAGTAAGGCATAAGTTGATGATTGAAGAGGTTTTTATTGATCTGACCTGACTGATGGGAATCAAAACCCTAATCTACCCTCCATCTGTCCCACAACTGCAGTAAATATCCACTGAATACCAAGTTCAAATTAAAAAATGACTACTGGGCAAGCTATCTCAAAGATATCACCAGAAGCTATTATCCTCTCACTCAAGAACTTACCAAGTAGTTAAACCCTTAGAATCAGTTCCCTACCTCCAGTACACTCCACCTTCAATTACATGCATCCTTACTACTCGAGGACACCTCTGAAAATCAACCTGCTAACCTCTTCCACAGAATTTGAATTCGATTTTTGTAGGCACTCGGGAGCACAATTAAGAAATGAAGAAAGGAGGGTCTGCTCTTAGGAAAGAACTAGGAGACATCAGCTACCTGGAATCACATCTAGAAGTATACAAGTTCTTCAAAGATGTAGGATGCTACAATTTTTGTGAGAAAATTCAAGGTTCACTCCAGCAGGTTGCTGAAGCATTTTCCCTCTCTTTCGATGGCTCCAAGGCACTGCTAGGCAAGGAGGAGTTCATGGTGGATGAAGCCCTCATTACAAAGGTGACTAAACTCCCAAGAACTAGGGAGAAGTGGTTTAAAACCACCATTACTAAAAATGTGTAGTTCAGATCCTGTTTAAAGCCTGAACACAGAGAGGTGGTGTGGAAGAAAAGTGTTCCATCCACCTCGCTAGAAGAGAGATGGCAGAAATTATTGAAATCCATTGTGTTATATATAACTTGTGAAGGTAGATGCAACAGGGAAATGATATATCATTTCAAACTAATGAACCATTTTACAGGAAAGAGCCCTCTAAATTTACCCTTCTACTTACACAGGAGCCTGGAAAAAATGGCACACTAGGTGAAGGCTCAATTAACTAAGATTGCTGGAAGATTGTCTCACCATGGCCTTATACAAATCCTTATCCAAGAAGTGTTGAAGAGGAGAAATATGGCATGGACACATTTTTTGTTTTGGAATGGTTTTGAAACAGGCCTACAACCAGAAGAGAAGGGAAAGTCTCCTTCGAATAAATCCACCACCCCCAGTAGTGGAAAGAGGAAAATAAGGGCTATTTTACCAGCAACAGTAGAGAAGCCTTCTTACCCTTCTAAATCCAAGCAGGATAAAATAAACCTAGACTTCGGTGAAAAGGGAAAGGAAATCACAGCACATAGTGAAAACATTTTGAACCTACCCTACTAAAATTCAGAAGAAGAAAGGGAGGAAGGTGCAGACCTAGTAGAGCAGGTGGTAGCAAAAAATGAATAAATTCCATCACCCACACCAAAAGATCAAGGTGAAACAGTGGAAAAAGCTTCCTCTAGCAAGCCCAGGGCACAAAAAGTAAACCAGTTGCTGAGACAAGTGTATGAGTTGGAATTTTTAGAAAGAGAGATAAAATGGAATAATGCCATGTTGACCAAGAGAAATAAGGAGTTGCACAATTATTTCATGGAGATGAGAGGAATGTATATCTTGCTAAAAAGAAGAAACCTAAGATACATTAAGGACAACACTAGGCTGTACAGGATGATCAGGCTTCTGAGGCTATAGGTGAATAATTCCAGACCAAACCCTAGCACTCATTTTGCACTAGAAACCCTAGTTGAAGCAGTGGTAATCCTTTAGAATTGAGAATCAATCCAGGCTGCTACTGATATTCCAAACGTTGAGCAAGCTGAAGAAAGGTCAGAAGGTAAGCAACAAAACTGAAAAGTGTAATTTGGGAGGTTGCTTAAAATTTTGCAAAAAAAAGGCTTTTGGTGGCTTAGGTGGACGTTGAAGCAGTTCATTAGCCACTAAAAGCAACGCTTTCGGCAACTAACATACTCGAAATTTTGATTCCTTACCAACCGAAAGTAGAAAAAGGCACAAAATCAAATTTTGGCACAAAAGACCAGTTTTGGGCGAACATAACTAGCTCAGGAATGAAGTGTAAAGATGAAAGGCATTGAATAACACCATCAGAGAAGGTATGCTCTAGTTTTGCAGTTACATCAAGGAAGAAAGGGTCACAAACCCTACCTATTTTAGCAAACACTGACTTATCTAGTAGAGGACTAGTTACAGCTTTATCCATAGTACTCACTACAGTCATCAAAGGGTTCAAACAGTGAACTAGTTTTACAGTTAGATAGACTAGTAGTTAAATTAGGGTTTTTGACCTAATTCTACAAAAAACAATTATTTTGTCTATTTTTAGTAAATCAGATCCAATTTTTCAGGATCTGAATATTTTTGTGAAGGATATAAAGCCTAAGACTTATGTTATAGAAAACGTTCGACTTTGGGGACCTGTATACCATTACTATTATCAAGCTTCTCATATTGCTCATGACCTAATATACGCTCTTTTTCTATCATAGGTTCAACTTCCATTTCTTGTCTATTCTGTGCTTATGCTTGAATGTGTTGTTCAGGTTTATTCATGTTATTTGATGTTTTATAGCTGTCATCCTATCTGCATGTTGATGATTTGAATTACAAGTACTTTCCTTGTTGTGATTAGCCATTTATATATAACTTTTTTATGTATGAATCTACCAGCATGATAAGTTCTCCATCTCTGCACCATATTATCAAACCTCTGAACAGTGGTAGTTAGAAGCCTTATCCTTGATTGAGTTTCATGCATGCCTTGAGAGTGTGAGGTCCTGTAGGTCACCTAACATGATCCAGTTAGAAAAACCATAAAAACATTTAATTTACCAGGAATCCTCGATTTGCAACCTAGAGGATTTTCCTGGAGTGATAACAAATTGGCGCTGTTGCCGGGGAGAGGAGATTGAAGCTCAGCTTCCCTGGGAGACGACATAGATCTTGCTTTGATGACAGACAAAGTTTGGACACTATTCTGCTTGTAATCATCTATCTGGTGACTCCATTGGAATAAGGTGGCTTCAAGAAGACCAAGTACCAGAGAAAACCCTCAAGGGCCACCAACAACACTTGTTTCAGATCCAAAAGAGATTCTAAGAAGAGCTAGGGCTTCACTAAGGCAGACCTCTAGTGCTGCAAAGGAAGCTACATCAGGTATTTCAAGAGATATTCCTACTATTATTTCTTCTACTGAAACATTTGATTCTCAGGAATTCATAAATACATTAGAAAATTTTAGGGTTTGGGTATCTTCAAGCATTACTGCTTGTGAATATCCAATCCCTGGTGACTCCACTGAGATAAATTTACCACCAACACTCTTTCATCTACCACCCACACTAGTAGTATCTTCTTCCACCCTTTCCATACCCATGTCCAACATGGCTGCCCCTCTGACCAAAATGGAAAGGATCCTGGTAGCTAGGTATGCCCCTCTGAATTTACCTAACCCCCTCTCATCCATGCCTATTGGCGACTATCTCAAATACATACCTATATTTACTGGAGAGGGAGATTTCACAGTTGAAGAACACCTAGAAGCATTCTACAGGTATGCTAAGAACATAAATATAGAACAAGAAGATGTGTGAACTAGGGTTTTTGTGCAAAGCCTAGATGTTCAAGCTAGGAAGTGGTTCAAACAATTTCCTACTGGATCAGTAGCAGGCATTGAAGCCCTAGATGACATTTTTCTAAAGCATTGGGGAGAGAGGAGATACCAAATCTATTATATCACCGATTTTAGCAACTTGAAGAGGGAAAATGGTGAGTCTGTTTCTAACTTCACCAAAAGGTTTAACAAGATGTTCAGCAAGATCCCTACTGAGATCAAGCCCACTGATACCTCAGCTAAAATCACCTATACCAATGCTTTTGATTCTAAATTCTACCTTCTACTCAGAGAAAGAAGATATGCTTCTGTGTCACTCATGCAGGATGCTGCCCTAGAGGTAGAATCCATCTTCATTGCATCTCAGAAGGTCAAGGGTAAGATAGATAGGAAGAAGTAGCTCACATATCCTCTTGGGGCTTCTTCATCAGAGAATAGAATTGAAAAAATGGCCAAAATGTTGGATAGTTTGACTGCTAAAATGTCCAGACTGAAACCCTGAGGGAAAATACCTGTGAGGAGTAAAGGGCCAAATGACTTTGCTCCCAGAAACCCTAATTTTGTCCCTTATAGAAGAAATAATTCCCCATCTCAGATCCTTCGAAGGGATAGGAATCAGGCTAAGGATCAAAGAATCAGAGCTCCCTTTCAGAACGTTGTACTAGAAGAAGAACCAGACTTCACTCAAGAAGGAGAGGCAGAAGACAACATCAACTGCATGGAGGATGAAGTTGATTACTCTTTCCTGACACAAGGAGACTATGAGGAAGCACTCCTAAATGAGTAAATTATGGAAGAATCTCTGTATCAGGCCAATGATCAGGAGGGGTATAATTTGAGATCTAGGCCTGTGGCTTCCCCTAAGAAAAATGCAATTCCAGCTAAGAAGCCTACCACATAAGCTAAAAGGATTGATATCCCACCTAAGAAGATGGCTGCCACTCCAAAATAACATCCAAGGCCATTGCAACCATCAGATCATGATCCCATTCAACTAAAAGCCACGCCACAAGAGGTAAGGACTTCTGACAAGTTGTCCTATGCTTTCAACCTTGAGTCAGAAATTCAAAAGTTAAATATCCCATTTCCCTTGATAGAATTGATGAAGAATGAGGATTTCAAGACATCCATATTGAAATCCCTTTAGCCAAGGACTCCCCTATATGCTGACTTCATGAACTTGCAACATGATAAGCCCATAGTAATCCCAGGCCCTATGATTGAAGAGCTGGAGGAGTCTTGCCGACCTTTCTACATATCTCTGAATATCCATGATAAAATCCTTCTTAATTGTTTGCTGGACTCAGGAGCTTCCCACAACCTAAATCCAAAAGCTGTGATGGATGAACTTGGCCTCAGCATTAAAAAACCCTACCATGATCTGTTCTCCTTTGAATCCAGGAAGGTCAAGTGCTTGGGCCTCATCAAATACCTTGTCATAAACCTCTCCTAGTTTCCTTCAAAAAGCATAGTGATAGACATAGTGGTGGCTGATATCCCACCTAAGTTTGGCCTCCTTTTATCTCGCTCATGGAGTAAGAGGTTGGGTGGTACCCTTCAAATGGACCTCACATATGCTACAATTCCAATGTTTGGAGGGGAGACCAAGAGACTCTACAGAGAGAACTAGTTCACCTATATCATCAGTAATTCCAAGAACTCTGTAAACCATCCAATAGATCCAGTAGACACAAACTTTGGTTCATGCATCCTATATATAGATGACTCCCAACCGACATCCATACAACTTACAAAGCCCATCTATCAGCAGTTTGAAGAAGTGACCACGTCAGTTTGGAGCATGTATTTTGATGGGGCTAGTACTCAAGCCTCAGCAGGTGTAGGTGTAGTGTTGATCTCTCCATCAAAAGAGACTATTCATCTATCTTATAAGCTTGATTTTAAAACCACTAACAATATAGCAGAATATGAAGCATTGCTGTTAGGAGTGAAAGCTTCCAAGGAAATGGGGATCATGTGCATGATAATATTTGGAGATGCATACCTTATTATACAGCAGGTCAACAAAATCTTTCAAGCAAAGAATGTCAGACTGAAGGCTTACAGGGATGAGGTATGGAAACTCAAAGACTCCTTCATGTTTTTTGAACTGTCATATATACCTAGGGCTATGAACCACCTGGCTGATTCCCTTGATATCTCTACAAGTTTTTTTGTTCCCCCTTTACCTCCTAGGATCAACTATGATATTCAAGTCAAGTACAGACTTTCCCTACCAGATAATGTGAAATTTTGGAAGGTGTTTGAGAATGATGATGAGCTTAGTAAATTCCTCCAGGTAGTATATGAATTCTCTGATATGCATATAGATCAAAAAAACCTAAACATGGAAGAATCCCAGCAGCTCAAGTTGAAAGATAAAGTAGCTGATCAAAATATTGTTTAGTTACCCAACAATTATATACCTCGGGGTCTGGTACCCTTGGAAGAGCTATTTCATCATAATGATATCCCTCTCAAACCTACCAAAAAGGAGCAAGACCTTGCTGTCCAAGAGAAAAACATAGGTAGCCAAAGTCATCCAAAACCTATAAATCTGTCCACTAAATTGACTGCTGATCAGAGGTCCAAATTTTGTGGCCTGATAAATTAGTTTGCTGATATCTTTTCCTAGGAATACAGTGACTTGAAAACCTATGACACTAATATCATCCAACACAGGATTCCCTCAGAGAAGGACACCATCCCTTTTAAATAGAAGCTAAGATCTATCAGTCCTCTCCTACTACTTGTAATTGAAAAAGAAATCCATAATCTCCTCAAAGCCAATATCATAATTCCCCTCAGGTATTCCAAATGGATTGGTAACTTAGTGGTGGTAAGGAAGAAGAACAGGGATATTAGGTTATGTGTGTGTTTCAGAAATATGAACAAATGCTCCAAGAAAGACCACTATCCACTACCCAAGATGGAACACCTATTGGAAAGAGTCTTAGGGGCTAGTGTCATGTCATTCCTGGATGGTTTCTCTGGATACAATCAAGTTGATGTGCACCTTGATGATCAAGAGAAGACTACTTTTACCCATCCCTGGGGCACCTTCATGTATGCCAAAATCCCATTTGGGCTAATGAATGCTGGGGCAAATTTTTAGAGAGCCATGGACCTAGATTTTGTAGGATTGAAAGACAAATTTGTGCTTATATACCTGGATGACCTCACTGTTTACTCTCACAGCCATGAAGAACATTTGCAGCACTTGAGGAGGGTATTTCTGAAATGTGGGAAATTTGGGATATCACTGAACACGAAGAAGTCCCAATTTGCACTCAGTAAGGGGAAACTCCCAGGTCACATAGTCTCAGCTGAAAGTGTGAAGATTGATCCTATTAGAGTTGAAGCAATCCAAAAGTCATCGATACCCAGGTCAAAAAGGGATATTCAGTCATTTCAGGGTAAGATAAATTTTGTCAGGAGGTTCATCCCTAAATTTTTTTATTTGGTGAAGAACATAACATCTATGTTAAAAAAGGATGTAGAAATCAAATGGACTGACCAAGCAAGAAGCTCTTTTGAATACATCAAGAAGGATATCATGGAAGCTCCCACTCTGATTAGTCTAGCCTATACCAAGGGTTTCTACATCTTCTCCTTTTCATCCTATGACACAGTGGCAGCTGTACTATTACAAAAAGATGATGAAGGTTTTGATCACCCAATTGCATTTTTCAGCAAGACATTGAGGGATACTGAACTGAAGTATGATCCTATTGAGAAGCAGGCTTATGCTCTCATCAAATCATTGAAAACTTTTAGGATTTACATTCTACATGCAAAAGTCCTTTCCTATGTCCCTTCAGCTGCTGTAAAGGATGTGTTGACTCATCCTGACATTGATGGAAAAAGAGCTAAATGGATTTCCAAGCTTATCGAGTTTGACATAGAAGTAAATCCCACCAAGTTAGTGAAAGTCCAAGGTCTGGCCAAACTCATGGCTAAAGAAAAATGTGAACTTTTGGGGATGAATTTCACTTATTTAAATTCAGTAAATTTGCAAACTAAAGTAGCAACAGAAGTAGTTTAGGATCAGAATGACATTCAACAAGTAGCTGATAACTTGTCCCCATGTGAGTTGTACTCAGGTATTATTCATTTCCTGTAAAAAATAGAAGTTCCTCCTAGTCTCACTCCAAATCAAGCACAGGATCTTAAACTGAAGTCTATTAAATTTTGTGTAATTGATAAACTACTGTATTGGAAAGATCATCTTGGTGTTTTGTTGAGATGTTTAGATAAAGAAGAGTCAGTTCAGGTCATGCATCAGTTTCATTCAAGCACATGTAGAGGCCATCATTACTGGAATACCACAACCCACAAGATTCTAAGGGCTGGGTACTATTTGCCTATCCTATTTTCTGATGTGTGTACCTTTGTGAGAGCCTGTGACAAGTGCCAAAGAGTTATAGGGAAGCAGAAGCTCATATCCTTTCCCCTTAGACCTATTGTAGTGAATGGTCCTTTCCAGCAATGGGGTCTTGATTTCATAGGTGAAATTAATCCTTCATCCAGTGGTCAGCACAAATGGATCCTAGTAGCCACAGACTACTTCACCAAGTGGATAGAAGCAGTACCCACCAGGAATGCAACTCATCAGGTCATCATGAAGTTTTTATATGAGAACATATTTATCATGTTTGGTTTCCCAGTAAGTCTAGTAACCAATAATGCACCAGCTTTCAAAGCTGGGGCATTGGTTAACATGTGTGAGTCAATGGGCATTAAAATGGTGCATTCCATGTCTTATTACCGTCAAGGCAATGGCCTAGCTGAGTCATCCAACAAAAGCCTAGTTAGGATCATTAGAAAACTATTGGAGACAAATCAGAAAAGATGGGATTCTAAGCTAAATTTTGCTTTATGGGCTAATAGGGTAACTGACAAAAGATCTATAGGGACTTCTCCCTTCAAATTACTTTATGGTACTGAGGCCATTTTTCCCATTCAACTAATTCTACCAGTAGCAAAATTCTTCCAGAAGGAGCAAGATGAACCAAATGATATGGTGAGGAGGATGATGAATCTAGTGGAATTACAACAGATCAAGGAACAAGTGATAGGAAAGTCAGAAGCTCATGAACAGAAGATGAAGGTTGTTTTTGACAAAAGGGAAAAAATGGACAATTTTCAGGTTGGAGATTGGGTCCTCAAGTGGGATACTGTCAGGAAAGACAAGGGAAAACATGGAAAGTTTGACTCCCTGTGGATTGGCCCTTTTGTGATAGCTCAGATGTAGTAGAACAACACCTTCAAGTTGCAAAATATGGAAGGGGAAGAGGTGTTTGATGGCCCAGTCAATGGGCGATTTTTGAAACTCTATTTTATCTGAGGCTCTGAGGCCTTGTTATTGTAAAATATTAGTTGGTAGGTTTTTTTTGCTTACAAAATAAACTCCAATCCCAATGGAACAATAGGATACAGTTTTAAAATTTTTATTTGTTTTCCAGGAAAGGCATTTTTGTTTTGGGGTTCTTGGGACCTCACAGGAAGGTTCTACCCATCCCCAAGTAGGAGCCAGATGTTATCTCCCAAAATAAATTTAGCTTTCAATAAGTTCACTCAAACGATTTTTTTTTTGATAGGATGAATACTTCAAGTCATATTATGAAGGATATTAGGGTGACTAACAAAATGAGGATCTCTGATGTTTTGTTATGTGATAAAATTAAAAGTTTTAGCTTTCAATGTCTTAGGTGAGCTTTCCAGTAGCTCATTAGCCACTGAAAAGCTTTGGTTTTGATAGCTAACAGTTTAACGTAGGACCATGATTATCCACCGAAGGCTGGCTCATTAGGTTATTGCTTAAAAATATGGGAAAACAACTTTTAGTGGCTTAGGAGAGATTTTCAGGCGCTCATTAGCCACCGAAAAGCTTTGGTTTCGGAAGCTTAGCGAGCAATTGCAGGAGGAAATTAACCACAGAAAGCTAATCAAATACGTTTTTGAAAAGGGCGTCTTTTGGTGGCTTGGGTGAATGTATCGGCATTTTATTAGCCACCAAAAACTCAGCTTTTGGTGGCTAGCAGACAAAACCCTAGAGGCTCTTAACCACCAAAACGGTTACCTATCCATCAAATCAAACTCATCAGCACAAGACAGGTCATGATTTGGCACAATAAACCACCTAAAGGATGGGGAAACTGCAGTAAGGCATCAGTTGATGATTGAAGAGCTTGTTATTGATCTAACCCTACTGATGGGAATCAAAACCCTAATCTACCCTCCATCTCTCCCACGACTACAGTAAATTCCACTGGATACCAAGTTCAAATTAAAAAATGATTATTGGGCAAGTTGTCTTGAAGATATCACCAGAAGCTATCGTCCTCTCACACAAGCACTTACCAAGTAGTTAAACCCTCATAATCAGTTCCCTACATCTAGTACACTCCCCCTTTGATTACATGCATCCTTACTACTTGAGGACACCTATGAAAATCAGCCTGCTAACCTCTTCCATAGAATTTGAATTCAATTTTTGTAGGAACTTAGGAGCACAATTTAGAAATAAATAAAGGAGGGCCTGCTCTCAAGCACGAACTAGGAGACATCAGCTACCTGGAATCACATCCAGAAGTCTGCCAATTCTTCAAAGATGCAGGCTGCTACAAATTTTCTGAGAAAATTCAAGGTTCACACCAGCAGGTTGCTGAAGCATTTTCCCTCTCTTTTGATGGATCCAAGGCACTGATAGGAAAGGAGGAGTTCATGGTGGATGAATCCCTAATTGCAGAGGTGACTGAACTCCCAAGAACTGAGGAGAAGTGGTTTAAAACCACCATTACTAAAAATGTGGAGTTCATATCCTATTTAAAGCCTGAACACAAAGAGGTGGTTTGGAAGAAAAGTGTTCCATCCACCTGGCTAGAAGAGATATGGAAGCAATTACTAAATGCCATTGTGGTATATATAATTTGTGAAGGTAGATACAACAGGGCAATGATATATCATTTCAAACTAATGAACCATTTTATAGGAAAGATCCCTCTAAGTTTTCCCTTCTACTTACACAGGAGCCTGGCAAAAATGGCACACCAGGTGAAGGCTCAGCCAACTAAGATTGTTGGAAGATTGTCTCACCATGGCCTTATACAACTCCTTATCCAAGAATTGCTGAAGAGGAGAAATATGGCATGGACACATTTTTTGTTTTGGAATGGTTTTGAAATAGGACTACAACTAGAAGAGAAGGGACAGTCTCATTCGAAGAAATCCACCACCCCGAAGGAAAGAGGAAAAGAAGGGCTATTTCACCAAAAACAGTAGAGCAGCCTTCTTCCCCTTCTAAAGCCAAGCAGGCTAAAAGAAACCTAGACTTCAGTGAAAAGGGCAAGGAAATCACAGCACATAGTGAAAACATTTTGAACCTTCCCTACTCAGATTCAAAAGAAGAAAGGGAGGAAGGTGCTGGCCTATAAGAGTAGGTGGTAGCAGAAAATGAAGAAATTCCATCACCCACACCAAAAGATCAGGGTGAACTAGTGGAAAAATATTCCTCTAGCAAGCCCAGGGCACAGAAAGTGAACCAGTTGCTGAGACAAGTGTATGAGCTGGAACTTTTAGAAAGAGAGATAAAAAGGAATAATGCCATGTTGACCAAGAGAAATAAGGAGTTGCACAATTCTTCCTAGAGATGAGAGGAATGTATATCTTGCTAAAAAGAAGAAACCTAAGATACATGAAGGACAACACCATGTTGTACAGGATGATCAGGCTTCTGAGGCTGCAGGTGAAGAATTCCATACCAAACTCTAGCACTCATTTTTCACTAAAAACCCTAGCTGAAGAAGCAGTAAGCCTTCAGAATCTAGAATCAATACAGGTTGTTGCTGATCTTCCATACGTTGAGCAAGCTGAAGAAAGGTCAGAAGGTAAGCAACAAAACTGAAAAGTGTAATTTGGGAGGCTGCTTAAATTTTGAAAAAATAGGGTTTTCAGTGGCTTAGGCAGACATTGAAGCGGTTCATTAGCCACCAAAAGCAGTGCTTTTGGCAGCTAATAGACCCGAAATTTTGATTCTTAACCACAGAAAGCATAAAAAGGCACAGAATCAAATTTTGGCACAAAAGACCAGTTTTGGGTGAACATAACTAGCTCAGGGATGAAGTGTAAAGATGAAAGGCACTGAATAACACCATCAAAGAAGGTATGCTCCAGTTTTGCAGTTACATCAAGGAAGAAAGGGTCACAAACCCTATCTGTTTTAGCAAACAGTGACTTATCTAGCAGAGGACTAGTTATAGCTTTATCCCCAGTACTCACTGCAGTTATCAAAGGGTTCAAACAATGAATGAGTTTTACAATTAGATAGACTAGTAGTTAAATTAGGGTTTTTGACCTAATTATGCGAAAAACAATTATTTTGTCTATTTTTGGTAAATCAGATCCAATTTTTCAGGATCTGAATATTTTTGTAAAGGCTATAAATCCTAAGACTTATGTTATGGAAAAGGTTCAACTTTGGGGACCTGTAGACCATTACTATTATCAAGCTTCTCATATTTCTCATGACCTAATATAAGCTCTTTTGCTATCATAGGTTCAGCTTCCATTTCTTGTCTATTATGTGCTTATGCTTGAATGTGTTGTTAAGGTTTATTCATGTTATTTGATGTTTGATAGCTGTCATCCTATTTGCATGTTGATGATTTGAATTACAAGTACTTTCCTTGTTATGATTAGCCATTTATATATAATTGTTTTATGTATGAATCTGCCAACATGATAAGTTCTCCATCTCTGCACCATATTATCAAACCTTTGAACAGTGGTAGTTAGAAGCCTTATCCTTGATTGAGTTTCATGCATGCCTTGAGAGTGTGAGGTCCTAGGTTACCTAACTTGATCCAATTAGAAAAACCATAAAAACATTTAAGTTACCAGGCATCCTCGAGTTGCAACCTAGAGGAGTTTCCTAGAGTGACAACAGACCGAGTTCTACTTTCCCACATTTTCATTAGCATTGAGAGATAGCAAATTCAGTCCTTCAATTCGGGCTTGAGTTCTATCTTTAGCAGGATTCCTATGCATGCACATAACATTCAACACTTGTAACATGCATGGTAGTGTGATTTATTTAAATGGGTACTATTCAATGTTTCACCAAGTTTCTGGGACATGGGGATGCGTGACAGGGAAACACATCAGAGGAACATGTGGAGATAACCCAACATTTTAGGGGTGTCATGGAGAAATTCATGATCCCTAGCATTTGATACCCCATCTCTAAAACCATAAAAAATATAAAATTATAAAATAAAACTACCAAAACATAAATAATACATCTAATTGTATTTCATAATGAAAAGTTTGATAAACGCAACTTAGCTTAGCGTTTTAGGTTTTAGGGTTTTCTTTTGTTCAACTCTTTAAAAATATTCTAGTTAAATTTTAGGCAGGATACCAAGCATCCCAGATTTCGAAGAGGGGTCGTGCCCAATAGTCCCCAACATAGGTAAAATGTTGCTTGTTTTGTGTAAAACATTTTGCATCATGTTTCACTGAATTTAGATTTTTGGGGACACCAAAACATTTCACATCGAGTTTCATCAACCTAAAAGTGTGGGGAGCATAGCCCTCAATAACACTAGTGATTTTTTATTTGGAGATCGCTATTTTGAAAAAAAAATCTATTCTTAGAAACTTACCATTTTTAGCAAAATGTTGAAATTTGAAAACACATATAGTAGTTTTCCAATAGGGTATTGTTCACTTTCAAGTTTTCTATTTTGGGAAACTTCCTGTTAGGGAAATCCAATTAAGTCTCTAGATACCTAAATAACTGGACACATCCAAAACCCATGTTGTGTCTCATGGGGTCGTGTCAGACATGGAGACGATGTCAACACATTCCCGACATGTGTTTTTTTGTGTCCTGGAATCGGGGCATAGAAAAACACATGTTGGGAACGTGTTGACATCATGTCCTATGGAGGGGTCATCCTCCACACCTACAAGATGCAAATCGTCAGATGGGCAGAGAGGAGGAGGAAGAAGAGGGTTAGGGAAGTCATGAGTTTGTTGATTAAGGACTATTGATAGATGAGTTTCTTCCATCTTAATCTCATATATGATCTACCCATTTTTGTATTTACTATTTACTACTACTAGTTGCCATTGGAATTTTGAAATCTATGTAATACATTTTGATTTTGATGACTTAATGAGAAATATGGTTTCAACATCTTGAGCTATCATCTTTTTTCTCATTGTGATTTGTGAATGACAGAATGTGTAATTTGTATTGATTCTGTTATCACTCCAGGAAAATCCTCTAGGTTGTAGCTCGAGGATGCCTGGTAACTTAAAATGTTTTTAGGGTTTTCTGATATGGATCAAGTTAGGTGACCTATATAACCTACCACTCTCAAGACATGCATGAAGCTCACTCAATTACAAGGCTTTTAGTTACAACTTGTTCAGTAGTTTGACAATAAGGTGCAAGGATGGAGAACTCATCAAGCTGGCAGGCTTACATACAAAATAGATGCATATAAATGGATAAATGCTAACAAGGATGGTGCTTATAAATCAAATCACATTAACTCACCAATAGGATGACAACTATTAGCTATTAATCAACTTGAAAATCACCTAAATGCATATTCAGGCATAAGTACAGTAAAGATAAAGATGATGGCTGAACAACTCATAACAAAAGAGCTTATAATTAGAATAAACAATATGAGATGCTTGACAATAGAATAGGATTACAAATCCCCGAAGTTGAACCTTTATTATAAAATCAATCATGGGCTTTATAGCCTTCTACAAAAATGACAGATCTTGAAACTTCGATCTGTTTTCCCAAAAAATACTCAGAAGTGATAGTTTTTCATATTAGGGTTTTAAACCCTATCTAACTATTTGTCTATCTATTATGAAGATATAGTTCATTGAGAGAATACTGAATAACTATGGTAGTCGCTGATAATCACCACTGTTGGTTCAGTGTGAAATTGCCGCCAACATCCAGTGTCTCGGTGGTTAACTAAAGTGACCTTTCTTGTTTAATCTGCTAGAATTTTCTACCTTATCGCTACGGTCACCGATCAGAATCTCTGACCTCTAACCATTGGCACCCCAATCCTCAATGCTACCATAGTGTCAGTGCCTCAAATGACTAATCTTCTCAGCATCGGCGATCGGGACCCCAAGATTGAATGTATCGAAGCTTTCAACCACTATCTTGTCGGTGATTGGAAACTATACTCACTAATGTGTCAGAACTTCTTATCTAAATGTTGCTGCAGTGTCAGTGCCTCAACTGACTAATGTCACCATAGTTTATGAATCGTCGATCATAAACTCTTTTCTCTAGCCCATCAACGCTCCAAGGCTGAACGTATCGGCGGTTTCCATCACTAGCTCGTCGGTGATCGGAAGCTTTGTTTTCTATCCCATCGGCACCTCAAGTCTCAATGCTGCCATTGTTCTGGAGGTGAAACAAACTAATTTTATCACTGTCAGAGGTCAGTAGAAGTTTGAATTGGAGCTTTAGTTCTCTATGCCACCGCTGTTTTGGAGCTTTAAACCACTAGCTTCATGATAAAAAATTGGAAGCTCTAGCCACTATCCCATCGGCACCTTGAACCGAAACGCTGCCGCAGTGTCGGCATCTCAAACCACTAACGTTGCTATCGGAACCTCAAACCACTAGACTCTTTGTCGGTGATCGAAACCTCATACCACTAATGATTGGTGATTAGAACATCAAGCCACTAGCATGTCGAAACTTTAAATCTGAGCGTTGCCACTGTTTTAGGGGTGAAACGAACTAATCTTCTTAGCATCAGTGATCGGAAGCTATTTCCTCTATCCCATCGGGACTTTAAACCACTAGCTTCATGATAAAAAATCAGAAGCTCTAGCCACTAACCCATCAATGCCTTAGACTTGAATGTTGCCGCAGTGTCGGTGTCTCAAATCACTAATTTCTAAGCATTGACGATCGGAACTCCAAACTACTAACCATCATAACTTTCAATCACTAGATTCTCTGTGGTGGCGGGGCTGCAGTGAACTAAAACTCTGAAATGTCGATGATCAAAACTCCAAACCACTAACCATCAGAACGTTAAACCACCTGTTATTTATCTTCCATCTTTCGGTGGCTAATGAGATGTTCTGATCCTCGCCCAAGCCACCGAAAGATACAACTTGTGAAATTTTTACCCAAATAAAAAAACAGAGGCTTTCAAACTGTTAGTGATATTCATATCCTTCATCGCATGAGTTAAATTCTTCATACTATCAAAATAAATTTAGTTTGGGAGATAACATCTGGCTCCTACTTGGGGATGGGAACCTCCCCGTGAGGTCCCAAGAAACCCAGACCAAAATGCCTTTCCTAAAAAAGAATAATTAAAGCTATCTTCTAGTGTTCCATTTGGCATGGAGTCATTTGTCTTCTATAACTGATCCGCTGCACCCTGCCTATAGCCAGCTTTGCTTATTCATGAAAACAACTGAAAATGACCTAGCTAGTCATATTAAGAGCTTATTTTCCTATCTACTCCTACTCCTAATTCTAATCAGTAGATCCTTCTTATCATGTGACATCATGCTTCCAATGAAGCCAGGTCAGAAGCTGATCGATTGAACTTATCCCTGATCTTGACCCAAAAAATAAATGAAACCCTAGCATGCAACAATGTAGTTTTGAAGGGTGACAGAACCAGCTATCATCTGACAAAAATATTTTGATATCTATGCTGCTCGTAAGTTCCAAATAGTCAGCAATAAGGTCATAAAAGCCAACAAGAAATACCTTTTTATGCCGCTGATATTTTCCTTTACTGATGTCAATGTTGAATGTGGACTGCTCAACCTTTGTCAGATCAAAATAAAAGCTCAACAGTTGATCTGAACCTTCTTGTTCTCTTATGATCAGATCTTGATCATCAATCATTAAAATTCCCTTTTCAAAATAGTGCTCACAATAGGATAATAAAACAGGGTTTATCCTAAAATCCAAACTGATCATAAAATCTAGATTCATACCTGTCTTGGGAGTACTTTGCAAACACTGAAGAATCTGTTTCTAAATCTGAAAGGAGCTCACATGCTTGCCGATGTTCCAAATCTGCTTCAGACCCTATTCAAAATCTGACTCATACTGATGTTTATCTAGCTCAGGTAAATGATGGTTTTCAAAATCAAACTGCTTTGGGATTCTCCTTGAAGCACAAATGTTTTCCTCCACCTCTAAAGCATCTTCAAACAGAATGCTTAAAGATGAAGATTTCCTTTCTAGCTGAAGAAG
Source organism: Pseudotsuga menziesii (assembly GCA_001517045.1). Lineage (NCBI taxonomy): Eukaryota > Viridiplantae > Streptophyta > Pinopsida > Pinales > Pinaceae > Pseudotsuga > Pseudotsuga menziesii. Next base: position 91,497 of record LPNX011124939.1, read on the forward strand.
GGCAAGTTTTGAATGTAGTCCCATCACATAATATATAATGGCAGCTATCTCTGTGGGCCGGATCTCCAAAGGTATAGCATGATAAGTGTTGTAGAATCTACGATTGGAGATAGGAAAATTTTCATCTTCCTCTCTCTTCAGAGCATAGAAATCAGCGAGATACAAATCAAGAGATTTGTTCTCACCCCAATGCTTCAAAAATGCATCAGTGAATTCTGTCCAAGAGCCAATAGAGTAAGCTTTTAAATTCTTGAACCATATAGCAACATCTCTAATCAATGATTTAGAGAAAAATCTCATGATTACATCCTCATGAACAATCTGAAAACGTTCTATAAAATCTTCGAAAGATTCCAAGTGTCTTTCTGCTGAAGCTTGATTCTCTTCGGAAAACCAAGGGAGATATTCATAACAACCAAGAGAATAAGGATGAAGCCAACAAGGTAGTTTTAATGGCTTAAACATATTCATCTTGATTTTGATTTGAAAGGCTGTGGGATGATCATGAGGGATAACAATTTGCTGACAAGGTTTAACGGTTATGGAAACGAGTGTTGAGCTCTGCATAGGTTTTGAATCATTTTTGGTTTCTTCAAGGTTACATGGCCGATCAGATTTAGAAGGAATTTGGGTACAGTGGTCATTTTTATAGATGAGCTATGGCACACAGACTGATTCACCTTCTACAATACAAGCATGCTGCAAATATTCTTCTATAGATGGATTTATAAAAGATGGCTGATAATCTTCAGAATATATAAAACATAAGATAATTATTTTAACATGTGAAGGAAAAAGTATAAAGGAGCTTATACAAAATAACAGCAGTTCATAAAGTAAACTACTGAACTGGCACCTGGATTTTGAATCCAACCTCTTCATCTTTTATCAACTGGGTCCTCCTAGTGGAGATTTATTAAATTCGAATGGATCCGGGAAATAGAAGTCTTTGTAAATTTGCCCTAGCAGCAGGGCTAGGTTTTCTTCTGATGATATTCTATGGGTATGCAATAGGTGTTTCTGGTGGCCTCTCTTGCTTTGCTCTGGTATGATCCCTTCACGGAGCCACATTTCTTCAATGGAGTTACCAAGAATGAGATCTTCACAAGCAGCAGTGCTTGAAGATTCCTCAAACCCTAAAATTTTTGGATTTACTTATAAAATTCTGAGAACTAGATGCTTCAACATACGAAGATTGAAATGGAGGTCTATTTGAGATAATAGCAGAAATACCTCTGGAAATACCTAATTTAGCTCCCCTTGCAGCTCTGGAGGTCTATCTTAGTGAAACCCTAGCTCCTCTCAGAATCTCTTCTGGATCTAAAATAGGTGTTGCTGGTGGCCCCTTTGGGTTTGCTATGGTACTTGGTCTTCTTGAAACCACCTTATATCAATGGAGTCACCAGATAGATGATTGCAACCATAATAATGTCCAAGCTTTGTCTATCATCAAAGCATGGATCTATGTCATCTCCCAGGGAAGCTGAGCTTCAATCTCCTCTCCTCGGCAACGGTGCCAGTTTGTTATAACTCCAGGAAACTCCTCTAGGTTGTAGCTTGAGGATGCCTGGTAACTGAATTTTTTTTTAGGGTTTTCTGACATGGATCAATTCAGGTGACCTATATAACCTCCCACTCTCAAGACATGCATGAAGCTCACTCAATTACAAGGCTTTTAGTTACAACTTGTTCAGTAGTTTGACAATAAGGTGTAGGGATGGAGAACTCATCAAGCTGGTAGACTTACATACAAAACATATGCATATAAATGGATATATCGTGACAAGGATGGTGCTTATACATCAAATCACATTAACTCACCAATAGGATGATAGCTATTAGCTATTAATCAACTTGAAAATCACCTAAATTCACATTTAGGCATAAGTACAGTAAATATAAAGATGATGGATGAACAACTCATAACAAAAGAGCTTATAATTAGAATAAACAAGATGAAATGATTGAAAATAGAATAGGCTTACAAATCCTCGAATTCAAACCTTTATTATAAAATCAATCATGGGCTTTATAGCCTTCTACAAAAAATGATAGATCTTGAAAATTCGATCTGTTTTCACAAAAAATATTTAGAAGTGACAATTTTTTAGATTAGGGTTTTAAAACCCTAGCTAACTATTTGTCTATCTATTATGAAGATCTAGTTCACCAAGAGAATACTGAATAATTGCAGTAGTCACCAATAATCACCACTACTGGTTTAGTGTGAAATTGCCGCCAACAACCAGTGTCTCGGTGGTTAACTGAAGTGACCTTTCTTGTTTAATACACCAGAATTTTATACCTTGTCACCACGGTCATCGATTGGAAGCTCTGACTTCTAACCGTCAGCACCCCAAGCCTCAATGCCGCCACAGTGTCGGTGCCTCAAATGACTAATCTTCTCAGCATCGACAATCAAAACCCCAAGACTGAACATATCAGAGCTTTCAACTGCTAGCTTGTCGATGATTGGAAGCTGTACTCACTAATGTGTCGAAAGTTCTTATTTGAAAGCCACCATAGTGTCGGTGCCTCAACTGACTAATGTCATGACAGTTTCTTCATCAGCGACCGGAAAATATTTTCTCTAGCCCATTGACGCTCCAAGCTTGAACGTATCGACACTTTCCATCACTAGCTCGTCAGCAATCGGAAGCTCTGTCTTCTAGCCCATCGACGTCCCAAGTTTCAATGCTGCTAATTTTTCAGAGGTGAAACAAACTAATTTTATCGCTATCGGAGGTCAGTAGAAGTTTGTATCGAAGCTTTAGTTCTCTATGCCTGTTGCTGTTTCGGAGCTTTAAACCACTAGCTTCGCAATCGAAAATCGAAAGCTCTAGCCACTATCCCATCAGTGCCTTAGATCGAAACGTTGCTGTAGTGTCGACATCTCAAACCACTAATGTCACGATCGGAACCTCAAACCATTAGACTCTTTGTCGGCGATTGGAAGCTTAGACCACTAATGATCTGTGATCGAAACATCAAGCCACTAGTGTGTCAAAACTTTAAATCTGAGTGTTGCCGCTGTTTCGGAGGTGAAACGAACTAATCTTCTCAGCATTAGTGATCGGAAGCTCTTTCCTCTAGCCCATCAGGACTTTAAACCACTAGCTTCATGATCGGAAATCAGAAGCTCTCGCAACTACCCCATTGACGCCTTAGACCTAAATGTTGCCGCAGTTTCCTTGTCTCAAATCACTAATTTCTAAGCATCGACGATCGAAACTCCAAACTACTAACCATCAGAACTTTCAATCACTAGATTCTCCACAGTGGCGGTGCCGCAGTGAACTAAAAATCCAAAACGTCAGTGATCGAAACTCCAAACCAATAACCATCGGAACGTTAAACCACTAGATTCTCCGCAGTGGCAGTGCTGCAGTGGACTAAAACTCCGAAATGTCAGCATAATAGAGGACTACACCTCCGATCACTGTTTAAAAATGTTCCCATGGCAGTAAGTTTTTTTAGCAATACGCCTAATCACCGAAGGGGTTTTCTACCTGTTATTTATCTTCCATCTTTCGGTGGCTAATGAGATGTTCTGATCCTCATCCAAGCCATCGAAAGCTACAACTTGTGAAATTTTTACCCAAATAAAAAAACAGAGGCTTTCAAAATGTCAGTGATATTCATATCCTTGATCGCATGAGTTAAATTATTCATACTATCAAAATAAATTTATTTTGGGAGATAACAGATTCTAATTTCTAATTAGTAATTTCTATTGAATATTTGTAAATGTTCTAGTTTCTATAAAAAAATGGATCTATATATCTATATTTTTAATATATATATATATATATATATATATATATATATATATATTACATGTCCTCTGTGTCCTGATTCTGGGGGTCATCGTGTCTGTGTCGAACACTCATATTTTCGTGTCTCGTGTCCTCGTGTTAGGTGACTTAACTAGATACTCTTTTTGAAGGAGTGCAGTATGCAAATTTCGGTGATGATTAGAAAAAGTTTGTTGTTAGGGTTTCTAATTTTTAAAAGTGCTAACATGGATAGATGCATGCACTGATGGAGAAGAAAACACACAAATTTTAAGTAATTTTGTGAAAGTGCAAAAATAGGTAAAATTAGGGCATCATGTCTAAAATAGCAGCAGCAAGTTGAATGACTTGTGCATGCAGAAATGGGTTATATTTACATGTGAGTGTATGTTACCATGACCTTTAGAGAAAGTGAATCAATCAACGAGGAGATATATTTTATAGAGAGAATCCTATCCATTATGCTTTTTGCTTTTGGAATCTTATCCATTATGTTTTTTGAAGTCTTATCAAATGTGTTTTTTTCTATATCTTATCTTGTCTATTTTGAGCTAAGAGGAGAGCACTCCACTTGAGGTCTATTTATAGCAGGAGAAAGTTGAATGGGTTGTATTGGAGTAGTGGGTTATGTTTACATGTGGGTGCAAATTACCATGACCTAGTATAGGAGGTGGATCAACCCATGGCTGATATATTTGACATGCTTTTAACAAAATGGGATCATGATGTTAAATATAATGAAATTGCGAGAGCCATTCTATGGGAATATGGCACCCTAGTCAGTTAAATAAGGTTCTTGGTCAGTTAACCAAGCATTGTAAGTCCCTAGCAAGTATCTAGGGCACCTAGCTTATCTAAGGATCTTGGTCTAGGACCAAGCAGTATGAGCTATGGAAAAAGTCCCTAGCTGATCACTAGGGCCTCCTAGTTGGTTACACTAGATATTCTTGGTATGGGACCAAGCATTGCATACCCCTATTCGTTATCTAGGGTATTTGGTATGGGACCAAGTCAGATAAGCCCCTAGCAGTTATCTAGGGACCCTAGTTGATCCCTAAGGAACCTAGCTAGTTAACCATGTGGATCTTGGTCAATTAACCAAGATGATGGTGATGTGTGATTCCCTTCTCTCCCGGGTATTCAAGATGGTTGAGTTAGGTTGTTTCCTCAAGGGAATAGCCACCCCTTGAAGGAGTCACTAGCACTTGACCTTAGGAGAAGTCAAGAGGACCAAAGGATCACATTATCCAGTATGAACTTCCCTTATATGGTCGTGATGAACTTCTAGTTATTGCATGTGACATGTGGACCACATACCTTGAGAGAGAGGGTTTAGGATTTGTTGCTTCTTTTGTTTAGCCCTATGTTTAACATTGGTCCCTCCCCCCTTTGTTATCCTTATGGTTAGCCCTTTTGTTAATTTGTGGTTAGAAGGGTTGTTTTCCTTGGCTTACATGTAGAGTAATTCATCTCTTACTTATTTGCATGGTACTTGACACAAAAAGCTGGATTTACCTCTCCAACTCTTAGGAAGAGGAAGGTATGATCAATTAATGTTCCACTACTCACTTTTAATGATGCAACCAACCCTGCAAAAACCACCGTAGATGTCCCCTGAAATGTAAAAGATGCATCCTTCTTGAAAATTTGGATAATCAAACCATAACCCCACCATAGTCATAATTTAAAGAAACATGAATGGCATAATTGGATCTGAGTATTTGAATACTATTTCATTGATTGATCAGTTGAATATCAACATTGGATACAATATGGGTTGTCTAATATATTGCCAGCAACTCAAAGGCATTGTGATTGGAGAAGTCTTCAAACTGTCATGAGAATGTCAACTGTCATTTAATCAATCAATTGTGCATATTTTACTTTGGAAATTTACAAAAACCTCTGCATAATTTCTAATCATTAAAGTGCATGGGAAAACGATTGAGTTCATGATTGTTGCCCATTTTGATGCAAGCTCACAACTGAAAGTAGAGAAAGCAACGGACACAATATCACACAAGGACAAGAGAGAATTTTTTTGTCGCGTATACAATCTATACACTCTGTACTTAAAGAATAGAATACAATGATTTTTATATAAATTCACCCATAAAGAGAAACCTTGGATGAGAATAAAAGCTAAAATAAAAAGAAGTATCTCATCTAAGAAGGCAAGATTTGGATGAGAAGAAAGCTCTGGAAGAAAAGCAAAAAGCTATTTACAATATTCACTTTCCATTTGTAGAAATGTGTATGTATTTGACTTTCACTGAAAAAGTCTCAATAACATATTTACTTTCCTAGGGAGTTGAAGTGATTACCAAACCATTTTGCAATGTATTAGCTCCTAGCAAAGACATCCCTAGAAACAATTTAGAATTAATGGTTACATCCTCATGTGCTTGCTTTGGTGACATGTATGTTGCATTTTGAGTTTCAACACATTGAATGCATATCAGCTTTGCCTAAAGTACATTAAATTTAAATGTATCTAATATACTCCTAAAATCTCAGTTGTGGTGTTTGGGGTTTAGTTCCATATTATTTTCACTAAAATACATAATTGATGCAAACAAAATAATCCTACTTGTGGGTCCAAATATAGAATCAATGCAAACTAAATAGTGATAAGACTTCTTAAAATGCACAGTTCATAGTGCATAGTCCAGGGGAAGGTTATGTGTTGGGTTGCAGCAAAATCGACATTAAGATACCAGATCGAGCAACAAATTAGAAAATTATAATAGAAAGGCACTCTCCTGCCAACATCATTAGGCTTAAAATCAGGAACTTCATTGTGATAGACAGTATTGCAAACTCTTCTAGTGGCTTAGACTAAGAGTAGTCCCCTTTCTTTAATGCGTTTCTTCATTCATGAATCTTTCTACAATTGACCCTTATTATCTTATTTTATTTCTTTTCAACGTACAATTGTTACTATTTTAAGAGATGGACTAGGAACTCCTTATATTGCCACTTTTATTTATTGTATTCTAGAGCTTGAGAAGTTCATCTTTAATTGCTCTGCTGAGGATTCCATCTCCATGCAAAGTACCTATGTACATAGTGTCAATTTTTTCTTGAAAAGCATGGTAAACCATCAATTTTCAACAAGAAATCTAACTTCCAAGTATTGCAAAAAAATAAAAAATAAAAATAACAGAAAAGGTGGAAATGCTTCGGACCAAAAGGAAAAATGCAATCATCCATAAAGAGCAAATTTAAAGCCATTATAAAAAATGAAACACCCCTAAAATACAACAACAAATAACTCACCATTGAAGTAATGTACTCTTCAAAAGACTCCCTGTATCTGTTATAAAGTTGTTCCAAATAATCCTGTGGTGGATTTTGCGTGCACATGTTGTGAATAGTACTGTGATAAAGTAAAGGATAGAATACATCTTTGACATGTTAAATTTGATAGCAATTGGAGAAACGCTAAAATAAAACACACAAGAATATTGAATTCACACTTCCAAGAGCCCTTGAAGCTAAAACCAATAAGAAGATTTATTGGGAAAAAAGAGGATATGTGTAAAGCATTATGTACTCCTCGGAACTAAAGTGCTGCCTAAGAATTCCTTCCAGAATGTTATTGAGCTTCGTAATTCCCTTTTGCATAAATTCCCATCCCATTTCCAGCTCTATAATCTTCCTCTTGCTCATCATCATTTTCTAAAACTCAAACCCTTGACCTTACCCAAAATGGGACACTCTCTCTGCAAGACAAACCCTCGATTAAAGATGTCTCTAAAACAAGATAATAGATGGCCATGACAAATTCCAGCGATAGAAAATACCGATCGAAATCAGATCAATAGCTTTCATGCAGGATTTCAACAATTTTTGGCAAAGACAAAACCATGGCCTAACAGGTATCGGGGCAAAAATGGCAGAATCATAAAATTTTTACCAGAAGTCATGTAATTTTCTTCTTGATACTAGGGCACAAGGGTTGGATTTCTAATCCTTAAAATATGTCGAAAATTAAAATAGATTAAGATTAGTGAACAATATTTTTACCTTATTTCGTGGAGCCGAGAGAGTAAAAATAACAATTCAAGACCTGCAAATGTCTTGGACTAGGGCCATGGCGCATCATCCATCTTCAGTCTGCAGCTGCGAGGGATAAATCTGTGGGCATATGCGTTGAGAAAAGAGTAGTACTATTTATGGATATTGGGCAGGCATCAACTGCTTTTTCTTTACGAGAATGAAAACAGTGAAAATGCTCACGATAAATATTTAACAGGTCGACACTCTCTCGCACGACTAAATGACTCTAGGCCACTGGAGGTGAGGGGACTCAATATTTCATCCTTTCCAGGAAACAAATCTCATTTCCTCCAACTGTCAAGAGTCGGTACGCTGGTTAATAATTTGGGGAGTTTACTTATTTCGAGAATTTCTCAAAATAAATGTTTTAAATATTAAATATGATGGCGAATCACCAAAATTGAACCCTTTCCAGCCCTTCCAAAGGGTTATAGCCCTTCCTAGAAGTGTAAAGTTAAAATTACCCTTCAAAACAAATTTAAATATGAATTTTACCCTTCCAATAAAGAAGGCAAAATTTATATCAAAATTTCAAAAGAAGAGCAACATTTGAAATCACCCATCCATATAAATTTATCAATATTTCACAAGATGTTGAAATTCCTATGCTATAAAGTTCAACTAGTCATTCAAAATATTGGAAATATGATAAATTATAATCATTCACTCACTCATGTCATGCACTCACTTCTTAGTTGTGCAATATGACCAGTGATGACAAATAACTATGAGGCACTAGCTAGGGTATCCAGCACTTGATCAATGAAAGGCAATGGAAAGTAGTCTTTTAATGTTGCCTTATTTAATTCCCTGTAATCCACACATATGCGCCATTTACCATTATTTTTAGGAACAACAACCAAGGGAGAGACCCATTGGCTGTCGGAAATGGGGTAAATAAACCCTACTTTTAACAACTTTTGCAGCTCTTCTTTGACTATTTCTTTTAGTATAGGGTTCATTCTGCGTTGTGGTTGTCTAAGAGGCCTGATCTTATCATCTATGTGAATATGGTGAGTGCATGTCTCATGATGAATACCAGGCATATCAGTGTACTCCCAAGCAAATGCATGTGAATGTGTATTCAGTAAATTAATCAATTGTTCTTCTTGTGATGGAGTAAGATGTGCACTTATATTCAAAATTTTACCTGGACTGATTTCAACTGTCTTACTTTGAGTATCTGTGATTGAATGAACATTGAGAATATCATGAAGTGCCAATGCTAGAGAATGTATTGTGCAATTTTCCTGAAAATTATAACCCAAAACTTGATTTGTTGCAGCATATTGTATGTCTCTTAATTCTTCAGAAATATCAGGTTCAGCAATAAAATAGTCTAACAAATCTTCATTATCTGCTTCCTGAAAGTCATAGAACTGGTTGATACTCAGGATAGGCTGAATCACTTCTTCTTCTTGTTCCTTAGTCTCATTAATCCATGACATCTGATCTAATGTAGAAGGTCTTTGGGCAGAAGGGTAGAGTGTAATTTGTTTTCTTTCTGTCCCATGTGAAATAAGCATGCTACCTGACCTACACCCTATGAAGGCATCTGCTGTTGCCAGCCATGGTCTGCCAAGAATCAAAGGGTGACCTCCTAGGTTAGACTTTGGCTGTAGCACTATGAAATCAACAGGGTATTCCCAGGAGTCTAAAGAAATAGTAATATCTTCTAAGACCCCTTCAGGTGTAATTTTAGACCTATCAGCTAATTCCAAGACTGTTGTTGTTGGTCTGAGGTTTGTCAAATGAAGGTATTCCATTGTCTCAAGTGTCATAACATTAATGGCAGCACCTAAATCAATCAATGTCTTTGGAATTGAAAAATTATTAATAGTAATTGTAACCATTGGAATCCTAGGATCCATATACTTTTCAATGAAAATAGTGTTAGACATTAGTCCTGCTAGATTGCCTACCACATGTATTTTGGATGGATCCTTCTTCCTTTTATTAAGACATAATTCTTTAACTGCTTTAGTGAAAATTGGAATATCCTTTATAGCCTGCAGTAAAGGAATTTTGACATATGCATCTTTTAACTCATTCAAAACATCAAAATCAAGTAAGGAAATTGAAGGTTTTTCTTTGACCAACCTTTCTGGGAAAGGAGGTTCATATGATACTAAAGTTTTTCCTTTTTGACTCTGATCTTCTGACTGAGATTTTTCTGTATTTAATTTTTTTGGAGTTTTCTCATTTTCTATTTGTTCTTCTAAAATAACAGGAGTTTCTTTTTGCAAGGTTTTCCCAGATCTTAAATTGATATTTTGTAGTGGAAGAACTGAGTAGGGAAGTGTCATTCCATCATCAACATTATACATAGGTCTTTCTATTTTATTGTTTGGATTTGGAATTGGCTGAGCTGGTAGTTGTGTAGGCCGAGGTGGAGGCTGATTGGATGGCAATTGAAGCTGTTGAGGTGGTGGACCCAATTGAGGAGCCATATTGGGTTGTTGAAAGGATGGGACTTGGTAAGATGGGGCTTGGTAAGAAGGGGTTTGGACTTGATGCTGCTGGTATTGGGGATAGGCTTAAGTTTGTTGGTAGGGATGCAAATAAGCTTGCTGGTATGTCTGGTTACCATGGGCATAACCTCTCCAATTTGGAGTGGATTGGGCTAATGGAGGAGACCAAGTTTGCCAAGGCATGGGTGCACTCCATGAATTCTGAATAGGAGTTTGATAATTTGTATGAAACTGCTGCATAGGGTCTTGAGACATACCTGAATATCGTGGCTTCCAAGGTCTTCGTTGTCCCATAAAGTAGAGAGACTCCATTCTTTGATTCTCCTCCATTCAAGCTGCCTGCAACTCTTTCAATCTAGGGCAGTCATCAGTTTTATGATTAAAAGTACATAAACCACAAATTTCAACAGCATTTAAAGGACATTATTTAAGTGGATGTTTCTTTCTACACTTAGGACAAAAGATAGACAAAGCTTGATCTTGCTGGTCCTGTTGTTCTTGTCTTTTCTTGGTTTTTGGTACTTCGACCTGTGTGCCCAATGTACTCAATAAATCAGTCTTGAAATCTTCTAGCAGATTTCCAAGCTCAACTCTAGAAATACCACTTTTTGCAGACTTATTTACTTTGGTAATGATGTCCCTTTTTCCAGTTCTAGCCTTCCCTCTCGAATATTTCTGACATAAATCATGTATCTCATCAAAAGGAAGGTAAGAAATGTCACCTTTTCCCATAACATTCAAAATATCTAAATGCTCTTCTTTTATTCCTTTCAGAAATATTGTTCTAATCATCTCTTGTGTTAAAGAATTGTATTTAGATTTATGTAGGTTATATGAAAATATTTCCAAATACTCCTCCAAGCTCTCATCCTCCTGTTGAGTCATTCCAAAAATGTCATCCTTTGGATCCTTCGATCTGGAATATGCCTGATATTTTTGAAGAAAGATCTTCCTCATCTCATCCCAGCTAGTAATAGAATGCTCTCCTAAACCCATGAACCATTTTAAAGCAGCTACCTTAAGGGTAGCAGGGAAAAGACGAATCTTATGGGTGTCATCAGTGTATCCATAAGTTCAGCACAAGATATCAAACTCGAATAGGAAAGAGTCAGGGTCTTCAGAGGTCATGCCATAGAAGTTTGGTAAAACAGAGGGTGGAATGTTCTTCATTTTTGCATCTTCCCCTAAGATAATACTAGTATCCAGGATGGGGAATTTGAAAGTGGCTTCCTGATCTCCTTTAGTTGTTTCATCCCTCTCTTGTCTCGTTTATTCTTCCCTGTCATGTCTCCTCTCTTATTCTCTTTCATGTCGTCTTTCTTCTTCTCTTCTCTCCTGTCTGCGTTTTTTTTCTATTTCCAGCATCCTCTCATATTCCCTTCTCTGTTCTGCAGTTGGTCCTTTTGCTGTCTCTTCCTCAGCCATTTTAGAAGTACCTACTGTTGAGATGAATCCTTTTGGAAGAGAAGCTCCTGTTACTTCTATTTTTGGGGGGGTTTTAAGAAATCTTCCTTTCTCGTCTCTTAGTCTTGACATAAAAGTAAAACCTATTCTGTATTTTTGTTGAAAATTTTGTTTTTATCAGAAAACTTAAAGTTCCTAAGCCTGCTTCTACAAAGGCTCCCCGGCAACGGTGCCAAAATGTTGGGCTCTGATCTAGCAATGTGAATCAGACCTTAAATTTAAATAATTCTGGGTCATTAAGCTTCGAGGCATATCCAAGTTTTAGGACTTAGAGCTAGACTTGTTTAGAAAATTTAATTATCTGTGAATTGAACCTACTGATAGATGAAAAATACTGCAACTTAAAGATACAAAAATTCTTTTACAGGGATAACTTCATTTGTTTCTTGTCAAGTACACAACAATCTATTCATGAAAGAAATCTATTGATAAAAGAACTGAGATAGTAAAAGTAATTTTAATAGCAAATCCAACCCTAGGATACAGATTGCAATGTTCTGCCTAAAATTCCAGTGCTGAATGAATAGTTACCAATTAAATTCTCTTACAAGAAATTGTTCATAATTCATAATTATTCTTCACACTTCATCAGTAAATAAGCAATGGTATATCGTTGTACAGGAATTGTGGTCTAAACCATCCATTCAATATTTATCCAATAAGCGAATAGAGCTTAAAACATGCAGTGTTTATACAGCACATAGGAATCGTAGCTTGAACCATTCAATAAAAATAGAGCTGTGATAAAATTAATTAAAACTAACTAAATTCATGCTATAATAATAAAATAGACACTACTGAGATTTAACACATACCAATGACACAATCTAAATCGCTTGCATCAGATCAAATCACTGCAAACATCTAAATCGCTTTCACTGGCAATGTACAGGTGTGTGAACTCAACAATTGGGGGCCCTCCAATGCCTCGTCCCACACACAATTAAAGATTTACAGAACTGAAACTTGATATGTATTCAACATAAATCGATTACACAGCAACACCACGCAGTTCAGAAGCAAAGTGCATTCCTCTTTAAATCGTGATCATTCTTCATTGTTTTGTGAAGGATTTATACAAATTCGAAATAAAACTGGAAATGCTATAATCCTACAACTAATTAATGAGCATAGCTATGGAGATCCTCATTTGGATTCATGAAATTTAACAAAATCAAAACTGTCCCTTCTTTTGTGCTGGATGTAACACAGGTGGCCGCCTTTGACTGCGGTTGACTTGACATCTGTAAAGGCCACATCACCTATCCGTTGAATGTTCATCCATGCTTGGACATTAAGGATCCATTCTCTATCTTCCAGTTCCCTCCTAGCTGTCCTGCAAATGCTCAATCTTGGAGATAATACGGGAAGTTAGTACATCTCGTAATCTAAGTAAAAATCCTAGTTAAAATGCTTAAAAAGTCTCAAAAATCAATTTATTAGCAAGAAATGACATTATACCTCTTTAACCAAGGTTCATAGGTGAACTTTAAAGCTTTTCTACTCAATATGGAGGTTTTATGAAAGGAAATGAAAGATATCTAAGAGGCAAAAAGGGGTCAAAACGGTGCCCAACAGAGTGTAGAAAATGGAGTTCAGTGCTGGATACTTTTTGTAAGGCTACTGGAATGGAGATTAACATTGATAAGTCATATTTTTATTTCTGCACAAAATTGAGGAGACCCGAGTATTTTGGAATCATCATTTTCCTTATGCTTGTCTTACGATGGAATATGGGATATTGTATCTAGGATTCATGTTGAAACCTAATAATTATGCAAATAAGGATTGGACTTGGCTTGAAGATAGGATTGCTGGAAGAATCAACTCCTCGTGTAATCGGTGGTTGTCTAGGGGGGGGTAGACGCACTTTGATTAAATTTGTTTTGAAGGTTATCCTTGTCTACTAGAACCTTTTGGCAAAGATTCAGGTTGGAACTATATAGAATATTAGGAAAATGTGCTTCAATGTTCTTTGGAAGAATGATATTGAGGGTAATTCTTTTCATTTTGTCAGTTGGCTTGCTTTGGCTGCTCCCAAAGTCTTGGGTGGTTGGGGGATCAATAATATGTTTTGTTTCACAAGGGTTTGGAACCTAAGTCATTGTGGAACTTTTTAAAATCAAATAGCCTATGACAGAAAATTATGATTGCGAAATATATTGCTCTTGATTATGTGGTCGATTGATTATGTCGTAGGGATAAGTCGGCGAGGGTTTGTTCTAATCAATGGAAGGCCATATCAAAGGCATTTTCCTTTATCAATAGTCATTTTTCTTGGAGTGTGGGGAATGGGAGGTCTGTTAGGATGGGGTGGGATGTTATTTAGGAATTCCAAATGAAAGGATCCTTCAGGATGGACTTATTGATTATCTTCATAGTAGGGGGTTTGTGACCTTGCATCGAGTTGCTAAAATGGGGGATATTGTTTAGCAGTAGGATTGGTCATCTATGAAGGAGTTGGGGTTGGCTGGTACTTGGAAGGATTAATGAATTATCTTTGTTGATTCGCTTGTTAATGCCCATATTTTTATTGAAAGGGATGAGGATGAGTTGTGGTGGAGTGATAGTAATGTGGGGATCTATTATGCTAAATTAGGATGTGAATTGATGTTCCCTGAGGTCCTTAATTTTAAATGGTCATGAAAGGTGATTTCGAATATTAAAGTGCCTCCAAAAGGCATTTTACATTTCTGGCTTATGCTGAACAACAGGGTTTTGACTTGTTAAATTTTCATATGCTAAGCTAGATCATTAGTATTTCATTTTGAATTCATAACAAAAGCATATAAACAGGATCACTGAAAGATAGACACGCACAACCATACAAAAGGAACACAAAGATTTATCCTGGGAAAACCCTAAAGGGAAAAACCCAGCAAAATATTCCTCAATATAGATGCCCCCAAAAAGATAAAAGGTAAAACCAACAAGGAGATCAAAGCCTGATCCTCCTCCTTCTCCAGGTACTCTTCTCTTCTCCACTAATGCGCTACACAAGTGAGAGTGTGTGTGTCAAATGAGGAGCACCACACCTCTATTTATATCCATTCGTTCACTTTAACTAACTCATTCGACACGTAGGCTCGAGTTACACATGTAGGCTCAAGTAACCACACTGGGGTGCTAATGACCCACCTTTACAATTAGAGGGGACTACCTCATGACTCTTATTAGTTCTTTCGATTAGAATCATCGGGGTACAAAGTAATACAAGTGGTTCTCTTGGTAGGATCATCGGGGACCACAAAAGATACATATAGAATATTCTTCGAAGTCACAATATTTCAACACTCCCCCTTAACGAGAAGGGTATTCTACAACAACATCAACAACAACAATAGTAGGAGAGAGAAATAGGACATCATCAACATTAGCAGGGTGATACATCTATAAATCATTGGAATCTTTTCAACATCATGTAGTCTTCATCTCCAATCTTTAGTCTTCAGCATCATCAGTACTTTGACCACTTCGATCAGCAACATCTTCTTCAGCACTTTGACCTTTCGATTAGCAACATCATCTTCAACACTTTGACCTTTCGATCAGCAACATCTTCTTCAGCACTTTGACCTTTCGATTAGCAACATCATCTTCAACACTTTGACCTTTCGATCAGCAACATCTTCTTCAGCACTTTGGCCTTTCGATCACACTTTGACCTTTTGATCAGCAACATATTCTTCAGCACTTTGGCCTTTCGATCAACGACAACATCATCATCATACTCTGATCTTTCGATCATAAACATCATCAAAACATAAACATCATCAGCATCAAAATATCATCATCATCACATTCTGATCTTTCAATCAGAATCATCATAATCATCAGCCTCTGATCTTTCGATCAGAAACATCATCAACCGAACATCATCATACTCTAACATCAACTCATCATCATATTCTGATCTTTTGATCAGTACGTCATCATCAACATAATTTGATAATACAGAATCATCATCATCAGGATCTCATCATCATCACATTCTAATCTTTCAATCAAAAAACATCATCATCATCAGCAACATCACAATCATAAGCAACTTCTGATCTTCTGATCAGAAAACATCATCATCATCATATTCTGATCTTTCGATCAGAGAACATCATCATCAGCAACTTCTGATCTTTCTATCAGAGAAACATCATCATCATCATATTCTGATCTTTCGATCAGAGAACATCATCATCATCAGCAACAACATCATCATCATATTCTGATATTTCAATCAGTACGTCATCATCATCATAAAAACATCGACATGATCCTTCCTTTTGGAATTACAGGATTTAGGTCTTTACAGAGTTACCAATGATCCTTCCTTTAGGAATTACGAGATTTAGGTCTTTACGGAGTTACTAACGATCCTTCCTTTTAGAATTATGGGATTTAGGTCTTTACGGAGTTACTAATGATCCTTTCTTTCAAAATTACGGGATCAACACATTTGTGGAACTCAGACAATCCTTCCTATTAGAATTATGGGATCAACACATCTGTGGAACTAGGCAATCCTTCCTATTGGAATTACGGGATCAATTCAATGATCCTTCCTTTTGGAATTACGGGATTTAGGTCTTTACGGAGTTACTAACGATCCTTCCTTTCAGAATTACAGGATCAACACATTTGTGGAACTCAGACAATCCTTCCTATTAGAATTACGAGATCAACACATCTGTGGAACTCAGACAATCCTTCCTATTGGAATTACGGGATCAATTCAATGATCCTTCCTTTTGGAATTATGGGATTTAGGTCTTTATGGAGTTACTAATGATCCTTCCTTTTAGAATTTCGGGATCAACACATATGTGGAACTCAGACAATCCATCCTCTAGGAATTACAGGATTAACACACGTTCTCGAGTACCGAAATCACTCGATCCGTTCTGAACCGAAGTTCAAGGATGATACAATCCTACCACATTCACAGGGACCGAGATCTCCAGATACATTTTGAACCGAGGTTCAGGGATGTTGCAATCCACCACTTTCATGGGGGCCGAGACCTCCAGATACATTTTGAACTGAGGTTCAGGGATGATGCAATCCACCACTTTCATGGGGGCCGAGACTTCCAGATACATTTTGAACCGAAGTTCAGGGATGATGCAATCCTACCACTTTCACAGGGGCCAAGACCTTCAGATACATTTTGAACCGAAGTTCAGGGATGATGCAATCACACCACATTCATGAAGATCGAAGTCACCAAATCTATTTTGGACAGATGTCCCAGGATGATACAATCCCTCTTCATTCTCAAGGACTGAGGTCTCCGGATCACTTTAGGGCAAGTGCCCAGGGATGATACAATCCCACTGCAACATCACTACTCCCCCTTTCAAGGAATGACTTTTTGAACAACACCAAGCTTGTCTCGAAAGTGTTCGAACTTTACCTGAGACAGAGGCTTCATCAGTAAATCATCATTCAAACCATCATCATCTACATCTTCAGTATGTGAATACTGAACTATCACCATATGTATCTCCAGCATGTGAATACTGAAAGCATCATTATCTATATCTTTAGTATAGAAATACATAATCATCATCATCTGCATCTACAATATGTAAATACTGAAACATCATCATCTACATCTTATCTCATATGTAGAAATACCGAATTTTTATGTGTTACAATCGGAACATAGGGTTCTATGTCATCACAAATCTGGTTATCACATAGAATCATTGTAGTATCCATCTTCAGGTCAAAGAGACTTGATATCAGCTTCCGAAGCCATATGACTTCACAACTTAGTAGAGCAATCTACTATGTATTTTACTTCAGCCGTGCTACAAGAAACACTGGACTGTTTCCTGCTAAACCATGAACTCATAGCATACCCCAAACAAAAGCATCTACCTAATGTGCTTTTCCCATCTGAGATACTTCCAACCCAATCTGCATCTGTGTAGCCATACAATCTATACTCATGGCTACCATCATAGTATAGACCACAATCTATGGTCCCTTTCAGATATCTCATCACATGTTTTGCGGTTACTAGGTGAACCCATCTTGGTTGAACAAGATATTGACTTAAGGTGTTCATAGCAAAACAAATGTTTGGTCTGGAATTTGTTCAGTACATTAATGACCCAATGATCTGTCTGTAATGAGTCACATCCACTAACTCTGATGAGTCATCAGCTAACAGCTTCAGGTTGGAGTCCATGGGTGTGGCCATGACTTTGCATTCCAACATATTGAATCTCTTCAATGTCTCTACCACATACTTTCCCTGGTTGAGAAAGATTTCTTCTGAAATTTGCCATACTTCTAGACCTAGGAAATAATGCATTAACCCAAGGTCTTTCATCTCAAATTCTTCTGCTAGTTTCTTCTTGCTTTCCATGAACTATTTCTCATTTCTTGTCAAGGATAAGTCATCCACATATAATAACAGGATGACAAGTTCATCTTCTACAACCTTGAGATAAAGGTTAGGATCAGCTTTACTCTTGGTAAATCCCATGCTTGACAAGAAACTATCTATTCTTCCATACCAAGCTCTGGGAGCTTGCTTCAGGCCATAGAGGGCCTTCTTCAACTTGCATACGTGATTCCATCTGACTTCAACTTCAAATATTCATGACTATTCGATGTAAAAATCTTTCTCAATCATACCATTAAGGAAGGCTTGTCTTTACTTCACCATGGAAGAAACTACCATGATAGTTATGAAGGAAGTGTACCTTGCTTCCTGGAGTAAGTGTCTCTTCAGAATTAATTCCCTCTTTCTGAAAGAAACCTCTGGCCACAAATATTTCTTTATACTTCTCAATACTTTTGTCAGCTACATGCTCTATTTTGTATATCCATTTGGAGGATACATTACTCTTTTTCTTCTGGTTTGGGAACTATATCCCATACATCATTCTAGTATTCTTTCATCATAACATCTTCCATGAGTTTGTCTTGTCAGATCATCAACATATCCTAGTCTTCTGCATTCAACTTTGAATGTTGGAACCCACTTTACTCTTGGTAAAGTCTCGATCCATCAAGAAGCTGTCCATCATGTCGTACCGTGTCGAACTCAGATATATTCTGTAGTCACTCCCCCTGAAGTGGAGTATTATATTCCTTCTTCATTCTGTATAGGTGGTTCAATGCTTGATATATACTGGTCAATAGAGTATGTCATGTCATATTCTATTCTTTCTGAGGAAAATCACGAACCTTTCTTTGTACACTTGTTCTTGTAGATCCATATGGAGGATACTATGTACTTCCCTTTATGTCTCGAAATCATATCATATACATCATTCCCCATGATCAACTGTTATTATTTGATCATAATTTCTTTCATAGCATTCTTTTCTTCATCTTGAGTTATCTCTCATACCCATGGTGGTCTTCATCCTTTGAGGTGGATCTACCGCTCTCTAAACCTCTTTCTTCCGTCATGGTGTCTCTAACCCTGGGAGCTTCAGATTCATGTTTATTGAATTGTCATCACTTGTTCTTCGGAACAAGTCTCATTCTTCTTTTCTTGTAGGAGGTTGTACAGGACCTTTCCTACAATTCAAATGCACCAGTTGCATGGTTAGAACTATTTCATAAAACATATGCATAAAGACAAATTCTTATGCATAATGCAACTATTTAGCCAATACAACATTCATCCATATCTTACAGAAACTTTCTAGATGCCTTCCATCTCTACCATGACATCATTGAGATTGTGCACTAATCCAATATGTCAGCAAAGAGGTTTGATAAGTAGCATTGGAGAGTTGTATAGCACCATGAGCTACTTACCCATCACATGCATATTAGTAGTATTAATGTAAACAATCAATCATGCATAACACATCAACTGAATAAAATCAAATGTATAACAAAACAATATCATAAAATGGAAATTGAATACTTATATTTTATTTGTTTCATGGTTAGACTCCATCTTGATCATTCTGCTTTATCATCTTCTTCATTCATGAAATCATCATTTCTTATCCAAATGATAAGATGAATAAGAGGTTCTTCAAGAATTGAGTTTTTTTTTGTTTTTTTTTTATATTCCTCATCGCTTGAGGGATCTTCTTTGAGTGGTGAGAGCTTGATCTTCAATTGCTCCCATCTTCTTCTTCTCTTCTTATTAGTCGAGCTGAAAGTAATCACTTACTTCTGGTATACATTCTTCACATGAATGAATCCCATGATCTTGGGAGGCCATTCAAGGTGGTTATCACCACTTCTGCATACTTTTTCTTCTACCACTTCAAGTTGTTTTGCATTCTGGATCTTCACATTCTTCAACGGTTTTCTCAAATCCATCTTATGAATTATGTTCTTATCTTCAAATAGCTTGATCAAGGAATCAAACATCTTCGGTGTCTTTAGGGAAGACACTTGTGGTACAAGTTGATCCGTGATTGAATCAACAATGATCTTCTTGGCCTTGATCGAGTTCTTCTTGTGTAAGGCTTTGAGGCTCATCTCCCTCTAGAACTGGAACCTCTCTACTCATGTAGGTGTCCAATTCATTTTCTTCAGAGAGATCAAATACTTCCATGCTTGGAAGTTTTCAACTTCACCAAGCTTATCATCAAGTTGATGTGATAGATCACTTTGAAATGAGAACCTCAAATGCAAATAGCAAAAGATTAGATCTTACCGATTTGAGGTGTCCATCCTGCTTCCCGAGTTGGCTGATCTAGGGTTTGTCAGAGAAACCCTAATTTTCAAAACTTGGAATATTTCAGATATTGTTGGATAGAAATATATATCTCTTTAAATGGAGCTGTCCAATGTACTCCTTTTCTGAAAACAGTGGAGGGAAGCTCTCGGAACAGGAAGCCCTAGTTTTCCAATTTCTTTTGCAGAAATGCCTGTTACTGTTTCTGTGATATCTCTGAAATTAATGCTCCTATATGTCTGAAATTTCTCACTGAGGTAACATCGCATGTACTTGATCCAAAACCATATGTTTCATCAGAATTTGTTTCACCAATTGGGATGTATGATCATTTTCCCAAGGTGACCTGTTACAGGACTGTTCAGAATAGTGAAGTTGTACGACATTCCACGTGTCACTGGTTCATCTTCAGGTTCTGAAATTCAGACCACAGAACATAAAGTCCATGCTATTTCTATAACATCTTCTAGAATTCCATTTGGACCTCTGTATCACACTTTACAGCAATTCTCCCCAGGTATCCTGTTTAGGGATGAATTCTAGGAGAGGCTGGAACCCTAACTTGGAGAAATCATATCTTCCATAATATAGAGAATCTAAGTCTACATTTTCGACAAAGTATAAATAAGGATTTTATCTTCATCCTCTGAAATTTTCAACTCCTGAGCCTTCGCCAATCTCAGGATATAGCGAATGTACCAAAACTTAGCAGTTTTATTATTTAAGGTTTTTCCAGATCGGGGTCAAACTAGAGTTTGACTTTCCTGGAGTTTCACCCAACCAAATTTATTGATCCAGGTCTGTAAACTTTTATTTTGATGAGGAGATAAATATTATGCTGGGCTCACTAAAAAATTATTCTTCTGCAAGAAGCCCTAATTTCCCGCACCGAAAACTGAAAATGCTCGGAATCGAATTCCGCTTCGACAAAAAGATGCGCCCTTCAATGGAGAGTCAACCTAGCCTTATTTTGCTGATCTATTGTGGATAGAGAACCAAAAAGTAAGAAGCCCTAGATTTTGTAGCTGCACAATGCCTTCTTTCAGGTGGCTCTGATACCATGTTAAATTTTCATATGCTAAGCTAGATCATTAGTATTTCATTTCGAATTCATAACAAAATCATATAAATAGGATCACTGAAAGATAGACAAGCACAACCATACAAAAGGAACACAAATATTTATCCTGCGAAAACCCTAAAGGGAAAAATCCAGCAAAAGCTTCCTCAATATAGATGCCCCCAAAAAGATAAAAGGTAAAACCAACAAGGAGATCAAAGCCTGATCCTCCTCCTTCTCCAGCTACTCTTCTCTTCTCCACTAATGCGCTACACAAGTGAGAGAGTGTGTGTCAAATGAGGAGCACCACACCTCTATTTATATTCATCTGTTCACTTTAACTAACTCATTCGACATGTAGGCTCGAGTTACACATGTAGGCTCAAGTAACCACACTGGGGTGCTAATGACCCACCTTTACAATTAGAGGGGACTACCTCATGACTCTTATTAGTTATTCCGATTAGAAGCATCGAGGTACAAAGTAATACAAGTGGTTCTCCCGGTAGGATCATCGGGGACCACAAAAGATACATATAGAATATTCTTCGAAGTTACAATATTTCAACATGACTTGGGATCATCTTCAAGGTTTTAATTTTCATGGGCATGGTTGTTGTCCCTTTTGTAAGTCTATTGAGGAATATGTTTTTCATCTTTTTGTCCACTGATATTTTTCTAAGGAGGTTTGGTAGGTGGTGGGTAGTCTCTCAGGTTTCTCTATTCATTGGAGTGGTTGTTACATGGAATGTTTTTTTCAAAACTTCTTTTTGTGTAGACTGGTAGAATCGTTTAGATGTCTCCCTATTTTGGTTTCCTAGGGTTTATGGTTTGTAAATAATGCTGTCGTTTTCAAAGAAAAATATATTCCTTGTGTTCAGGTGGCATTTCATTCTCTAGTTTTATTTGAATTTTATAAGCCTGTGTTTAATCAGAAATTGCCTCATCTTTTGGTTCCTCTTGTTATTATTGCTAGCAACCCTTGGGATTTTTTTAACAGTGCTTGTAAAGATCATAATTGAGTTGGTGGTTTTGGGTTTGTTATTTTCTTGGATGATCAACATCTCTTCAAAGAAGCTAGGGGTTTTGGAGTAGGGACAAACAATTTGGTTGATTTTAAGGCCCTATTTTTTCTTCTGAAAGTTGTTGTTCGGATGTATTTGTTCATACTGCAAGTTTTCAGAGATTCTAAACTTGTGGTTAAGTTTTTTTTTGGGCAGGTTGTGGTTTCTCAGGTTGGTTTGGTCTATTTGGTGGAGAATCTATAGGTGGTGTGTGGTTTGTTTCAATCTCTCTCTATTCGACATGTTAGAAGGATTTTTAACACGAAGGATGGTTCTTTGTCTAAGATAGGGTTGCTCCTTCATCCAAGGGCTCTCAACCTACAATATTTTCAAGTGGGGCTCTTGTTAATGTTTAGGTTATCTCTTTTGCAAAGTTATTATTTGGTATGAGTTCTTAATACCAGTTTCAATTGCATGTTTTGGCTATGTAGTCTACATGAGATTTTATAGTTTTTGGCAGAATCCTTAGATAAAGATATGAGACTTTTATTTTTTGTTATTTCCTTTGAGGCATTGAAGATTGTATTTTTGTTTATATTAATAAAAATTCCCCTTTTTATGGGAAAAAATAAATTTATGCGTTGAATTTAGTGAGTATGTATTTTTATAGTGAGGATGCATGCCATGCATTTTTTCCTCTCTACCAAATAAACTTGACATATAAAAAAATATTTATGCATTTTACTTAAGTGTTTGTGCATTGATTCAATGTTTATTGCCTTGATTTCAATGTTTATTGCCTTGATTTCAATGTTTGTTACATAGAAATAGGTAGTAAAAAACAACTATTGAAACTTGCATGGGGATTAACAATCCATAATTCACAAGGATTGATGTTGGAGGAAGCTACTATCAATATTGGAAATAAAGAGAGGAAGGGTATGGAATTTACCATAATATCTCTAGTTAAATACTTGAATGGATATGCATATTCAAGGAAGCAAGAGGCTTTTAGGTTTTCTATGAAAACAATAATTTATGATAGGTGGAAAATTTGTCAAGTATGTATATGACATGAATAAAAGGAAAGGGCATATACATTCTTGATTGAGAATTTAGCTAATTTATCCCATAGTAATTAGAAAGTACAAAGAAATCTCATAAACAAAGTTATAAGGAAATCCTTCATGGAAATAAAGAATTCTTTTGTTGATGACAATTTAA
The DNA here is from genome assembly GCA_001517045.1 of Pseudotsuga menziesii. Taxonomy (NCBI): domain Eukaryota; kingdom Viridiplantae; phylum Streptophyta; class Pinopsida; order Pinales; family Pinaceae; genus Pseudotsuga; species Pseudotsuga menziesii. The sequence goes on from LPNX011124939.1 coordinate 115,238, forward strand.
AAAAGAGACTTGCCTCCAAAGAATGCATTAATTCCATGCATTTATGGTCTATCTAAAATACAAAAATTTAACATTCCTGTAAGAACTATTGTGAATAAAATACGCTCTCCCACATATAGATTGAAAAAATATTTAGTGAGGAAGTTTTAGCATCTTGCAGGAATCACTTCTTCATATATTAAAGTCACAATGCATCTTGTGGATATGATGAAGGATTAGAAGACTAAGGAGAATGATATACTGATTAGTTTTGATTTGTAGTCTCTTTTTTCACAAATATTCCTATTAACGAAGCTATGTAAGTTATTAGAGTGGTCTCAAATGAAAAAATTGTTAATCTTGCATAGATTTGTCTCAAGTCATCATTCCCAAACTTTCATGGATAAATATATGAACAAATAGGAGTTGCAATGAGTTCACCGCTTTCACTAGTTGTCCTGAACCTCTTTATTGATAATTTTGAGAAAAATATAATTGACTCCTTCCCTCAAAACCAAAATGATGGCTCAGATGATCCACCCAATAGTTGGCATTGATTGTCAACTTCGATGGGTTCATTATTGACTTCGACAAGTCCAAACCTCAACACAAACTCGGTAGGTTTATAACCTTGACATGCATCGTCGACACCAACATATCGACACGACTACAAAATATTGTCCCTTTGTCTTCTAGTCATCTGTAACGGTTGAAATTCTTAGCCATTCCAAATTCTTTGTAAATAAGCGTAACAGGTAGACACCTAAGCATTCTCAACACTATATATAAACATGTACACTATTGTAATATACATGTAGAGTATTGATCAAAATACAACAATAATGAAATAATTGAGATTGGTTCGAATTATTTCATTTTTTTTGTGTTTATATGTTTCTATGTGTGTAGTGTATTTCCTACTTTTCTCATTCTTAATATGCTTCTGCCATAATAGTAGTCGATTCATCCAATCAAACTGTTGTCCCCGTTGTGCACCTAGGCACCCAGATCATTGGTATTAGAGCATATTTAGATCTTGTTTGTGTTTAAGTTGTGTGTAGACACTTCTATCGAGATTATTTGACTTATGCTTGTTCAAACACGCTCACAAACTGAGCAATCCAAGAAGACACTACCTTCGACTTCAAAGTATTTATCTACTCGCACTGTTAGATTGAAGATGTCTAAAGAAACATATAATATACATGAAACTAACAAGACATTGCAACTCATGGAGAAAGAATTAGCTCACCAATGAACCAAAATGTTTGGCTAGTTCAATGATATTCTCACATGATTTTCCTAGACCTCGGTAGGATCCTTGAAAAGATCCAACTCCAAAAAAATTAGTCCCTTCAAAGTGCAAATGAACTTGGGAATATCGAATCTAGAAGGAAATATGGGCGTTGAATCCATGGATAATTGGGTACAACAATTGGAATCCTATTACTCTATCAATCAAATCTCAGAATCTGAAAACATCATTATTTCATCCTTAAATATGTCGACTTCAGTGCACTTCTAGTGGGAGAACCTATTGACAAATATGGAGAAATAAGGACACCCTATAGATACGTGGGAGAAATTGGTCGAGTATTCTTGGAAGGATTTTTACCCTCCCAAATACATTGAATAGTAGTATAAGAAGTGGTAGAAGCTAAGGAAATGGAAAGACCAGTCCTTATAGAGCTACACTGACAAGTTCTATCGAATCATGGCAAGACTTGGCATCTAAGAAGAAGAGAAATTGCTTGTTTTGCAGTATGTTAGTGGATTCAACAAGAGATGGAGTTTCTGATTATTAGTATTCTTAAGGATGCATTTCACTACGCTAGTAAGCTCAAATATAAGAAGAAAGGAAAAACATGTTTCATGAATAAGCTAAGAGGTCGAACATCTGACAAGAAGTCACCAGCTAACTTCGACAAGTCAAGACACCCTTCTCAACCAACCCTGCCAAATATTGACCATGGAAAGAATCACTCTCAAAAATACAAAATGGAATGTAGAAAAAAAAACCCTACCAAGAAATGGTGTGATTATCACAATTCATCATGGCATGATACGTCTAAATGTAAGGCTCGAGAGACATTTTTGGAAAAATTGTCGACCTCAAACTTGATAAAACTGGGGTAGAATATGACCCAAAAGAATCGACCCTTTTGACATTGATATTGACCACTCTAACATCCTCAACTATCGCTGACGAGGAGGAATGAGAGCGCCTATTCCATACACAGTTATGGGTTCAAAACAATCCATTGCATATGATTGTGGATAATGGTAGCTAAAAGAACTTCATTTCTGAAGATCTCGTGAAGAAACTTGGTCTTGTCACCACTCCACATCCTTAGCCTTATAACATCAGTTGGATGAAGGATGGACAAGAACTAAGAATCACTCAAAAATGCACACTCACCTACTTAATTAAGCATTTTGAAGATGGAGTACTCTGTGACGTGGTACCGCTTTCCGTTGCTGATGTCCTGTTTGGGAAAGGTTACTTATGGGATCGACATGGAATTTATCAGTCATAGACTCATATGGTGATTTTCAAAGTACAGAACCAATGGTACGACACACCCGAGCGATGACCTACGTCAATGGTTGTGATGGTATCTTCCAAACAGACAAAGAAGCTCATCAATCATGCTCGTAAATTTGCATTGATCATGATTAAGCCTCAAGATTCTAGGAAGAATGTAACAACTTGTCGAATCAGCGACCAGTGTAGCTCCTAACAAGAACAACAAATCAACAACATTATTGAGGAATACCATAACGCATTTCAAGAGATAAACATAGTACCTCTACATTTCTAGGTAAAACACTCCATTGAACATGTTCCTAGTTCTTCATTACCTAATGTATTTGCTTACAGAAGATCCATTGTCGAGAATAAATAGATTCATGGAAAGATTCAATATTTGATCAATAAAGGTCACATCTAACCCAATTCCCCTCCTTGTGGAAGTCTAGTCGTCCTCGTTCCAAAGAAAGATGGGACTTCATGCATGTACATCGCCTATCGGGCTCTCAACAAAATTTTGGTAAAGAATAGGTATACTCTTACAAGGATAGACGAACTCATCGACTGTCTGAAAATTGCTAATTTCTTTAGTAAGCTCGACCTCAAGTCGGGATATCATCATATTTTGATCGAACCACTGATGTATGGAAAATTTCTTTTAAAACAAAGGAATGATCGTTTGAATGGTTAGTCATGCCTTTCGACTTAACCAATGCACTTGTGACATTTATGCAATATATGGATGACATTTTTCGACCTTTTATCGACAAGTGTGTCATTGTCTACCTAGATGATATCTTGATTTTCAGTCGATCATGGTAAGAACATGTCTGACAACTTCGACAAGTGCTCGACACTCTTCGGCAACATTAAATCTATTTGAACAGGGACAAATGCTCATTTGCAATGAACAACATCAAATACTTGGGGTATGAAATTGACTCTGTAGGTGTTCACATCAAGCCAGACTCAAGTACAAATCCTCAAAGATTGGCCCATTCCTCAAAACATTCATGAACTAAGAATTTTTCTTGGTTTGGTGAATATTTATCGACAATTCATACTCGGATTCAGTCAGATAGCCTGGCCTTTGAATCAGTTGACTAGGGGAAATGGGAAAATTGTCTTCAATTGGACATCAACAAAACAACAATCTTTTGAGCTACTCAAACACAATATTTGTACTGCACTAGTACTTGTGTTACCTTATATTCATCATCCTTTTTAGATTAAGATAGATGCATTGGATTATGCTTTGGGTGCAGTGATCATTGAATATAGTCGCCCAGTTTCTTTTCATTCCAAAGCTTTCAACAATACCATCAGAAGGTATTCAACGTATGCAAAGGATTTGTATGCCATTGTGCAAGCCCTTAAGAAATGGAGACATTACATCCTTGGGAAGGAAACAGTCATCCTTACTGACCATAAGCCCTTACAATTCTCCCTCTCCCATTTGAAGTTACAAACAACTTGACAACTCAAGTGGATTAATTACCTACAACAATTTCAGTTGGTAATTAAGTATCAAAAATGTAAAGCCAATGCCGTAGTTGATTGTCTAAGTTGACCACCCATTACTCTAATTTTCACAATGATGAGTATACAGGGCTATGAGACCACTACTTGGCCTCAAGTGTATTCACTAGACTGTGACTTTTTTGCAATTTATCGAGATCTTTAAACCGAACCACCACCCACTACTGACTACTTCCTGAAAGATACCTCTCTATACAATCTTGGTCAGCTTTGTGTACTGAAAGGAGAGCACCGACAAAAGCTCATTTGGGACGCGCACTACAACAAGACTGCAGGACACTTTGGAGTATCAAATACCCTTTCCATCCTCCAAAAGTATTTTTATTTACCTTCACTTAAATTTGACGTCAACAAGTACATTTGATCATGCTTGGTTTGTGCCATTGCTAAACCACCAAATTGATGACAAAGACTGTACATGATTTTTTTGGTTCCTAGTCGACCATGGGAATCTATTTCTATGGACTACTTGATGAGATATCCTACTACCAAACATCAGCATGATCCGATCTTAGTAGTAGTCAACATATTTTCCAACATGGTTATTCTCATTTCATGCAAGAAGACTATGATATCACAACAAACTCATCAACTCTTCTTTGAACATGTTTGGAAACATTATGGCCTTCTAATGACCATCACTTCCGACAGAGATGCCATATTTTTCAGCATCTTTTGGAAGACTCTCTGGCAACATCTCAACATGAGAGTCTCTTCGTCAACATCTTTCCATCCTTAGACAAACGGACAGACAAAAGTTGTGAATCGCTTGGTAGTACAACTGCTCTGCATGTACAACCACAAGCATCGTCAGACATGGGATGAAATTCTCCCATATATACATCACAGTTACAATCATGCTAGACAAAATTCTACAGGCAAGAGTCCATTCGATATTTGTTATGGATTTCAGCCCTCAACACCCATTGACTTGATCAGTTCAAAAACACAGTCGAATGACACTGACTCTGACCATCGATAAGTTGAAAAAGCATTGAAGTTTCAATACCAAATCTACAACATCCAGAAACAAGCACAATAAACATTGCAATGAGCTAATGTGAAAGCTAAGGCCCGACATGCTAAGCATCGTACTCCTCATTCATTTCAAATTGGGGATCAGTTTTGGTTGCATATCAAGAAGGAATGCTTCACTGATCCATACAAAAATCTTAATCATTTGCGATATGGTCCATATAGTATCCATAATTAGATTGGAGAAAACACTTTCTAGCTCAACATTCCTTCATGCTTGGGTTTGCACCCAATATTTAATGTGGATCTACTTTGACCATACCATGCACCATTGTTGGAATAGACTCAACTTATAGACAGCAGAACCTGAATACATCCATCCATATGTTCAAGAGCCTCTTCCTTACAACACCATCATGGGGCGACGCATACACCTTACAAGGAAAAACACAATTCACTTCTTTTAGGTGGCTAAAGTGAGGCAGTTCCCATCACAAGGAAAGTGGTACTCTGTTACTAAAATCACCAATAAGTTATTTCATTTGGACAAGCAAACAATAGGGACCATTGTTTCTTAAGGAAGGAGGAATGATCCACCCAGCAGTTGGCATTGATTGTCGACTTCGATAGCTTCAGTATCAACTTTGACAAGTCTGAACCTTTACACAACCTCGACAGGTTTAGCACCTTGACATGCATCGTCGACACCATCATCTCGACATGAATACGATAGATTGTCCTTCTCTCTTCCAGTCATCAGTAACAATTGAACTTCCGAACCGTTCCAACTTCTTTGTAACTAAACATAACGGGTAGACACCCAAGTGTTCTCAACACTCTATATAAACATGTACACTATTGTAATATACAAGCAGAGTATTGATCATAATACAATAGTAATGAAATAACAGAGATTGGTTCGAATTCTTGCATTTTGTCTGTGTATATATGTTTATGTGTGTGTAGTGTATTTTTTTCTTTGCTCATTCTTAATAAGCTTCTTCCATAATAGTACTCGATTCATTCAATCGAACTATTGTCTCCATGATGTGCCTAGGCACCCAAATCATGAGATGTGTAGATGATGTATAAAATAATTAGCCAAATGAAGGGGAAAAATTGGTAGACTTTATGAATCCATTTCAAAAAACAATATGAACACATAAGTTCACAGTAGAGAAAGATGATAAAAAGTGCCTTCCTTTCTTAGATGTGTTCACCACAAAGAGACAAGATTGATCCTTAGCACACCAAGTATACATGAAAAATGTCCATACCAATAGATACCTGCATGTTGAGTCTCATCATCATCTTGCATAAAATATTATGATAATCAATACCTTGGCAACCCATGCTATAAGAATTTTTTATAAGGAGCATCTCGAGACATAATTTGACCATCTCAAAAAAGTATTGATAAATAATAGATTAAAAAAAAAACAAGTTAATGATAATATACAAAAAGTGCTTTTCAAGAAAAATAGGGATTAGAGCATAGATAGTGATAATCCTAAGACTACTCTTCTATACATTCATAACACTAAAGACGTAATTGTCAAGATTCTAAGGGAGATGAACATAAAGGTTTCCTTCTCTCCTTTGAACTCGTTCAAAAAAACACATTAGACTCAAATAAGGATCCTATTTAACCAAAGTTCCATAAAGACGATTGTGGAATAGTTTGTTCAAGATTATAAAGAAGAGAAACTTAAAAGTTTCCTTCTCTCCTTCAAACTCCTTAAAAAAACATGTTAGACTCAAATAAAAATCCTATTGAACCAAAGTTCCATAAAAACATTTGTGTAATACCTTGTTAATGTGAAAAAAACAACAATTATAAAATTAGTAGCTCAAAACTAAGTTAAAACAACATAACATAGAAACATAATATTGATGAATTAAAAAACAAAATCTACCTTCGCAAAACCAGTCACCATATCTACTTCGAAAATTGTTAATAAGTATGCCACATTAATGCAAACGATAAGGAAGAGAAACATTAAAAATGGTAAAATATGATTTAAAATTAAAGAAATATGTGCATCTGTTTTCCAAATGGTTTATAACCAAGCCTCTTCCACCAAATCAACTTAAACTATTACTAAAACAAATATGCTCCTTGCTTTAAATGCATGATTAAACAAATAGAAAATTGAGATCTTTGCATCTATCTATGTTCACACTATAAGGAAAAAAACCAATATGTGTTACTGCCCAATGTTCTGGATATTTCAGCCAAGACGTCCATGTAATCGAAGAGTTCAATTATGAGAAACTTTACAAATACTTCAAGATATGAATACATCATACCAGAAATTGATCCATAGCCCAAATTCTACCTAAAAGATGTGAACAATTTTTGACAATTTTTGGAGATGAAAAATCATAATGAACTGCACTTTTATAGATTACACCAATCAAAGTCCAATCCCAAAGAGCACCTAAATCTATCCAAAATAAACTATCAATCTATAAAACAAGAAACTAATTGAATATAACGATTGAAAAAGAAAAGGAAACAATCATTTTAAAATTTAAAAACAACGTTGTATTCCGAAAGCCAACCTACAAAAGCAGAAATGGATAACTATAACTCAACTTTGAAATTGTTAAAAAACAAATTGAGTTACAAATACCAATGACATTTCTTTTTCCGATCCATTGATCTCAAATTACAATATATATATGTTACATGTTTTAGCGGTTCAAATCAATACTGGTTAACCAGATCATAAAACTATATAACTGAATGGAACTAACACATACTAACAAGATTACTACTCCTAACAAAAATCTAATCTGCCTTAGCACAAGAGAGAATTTGGCTGCATTTGGCTCCTTCAAAGGGAAAAAGACATGGATCATCACATGTCTTGATTCCTCACACATAACATGATGTGCCCGGCACTATTTATGTTTAGGAGCCCCCACAGTTACCTCACGTCTTCCGTTGTCTTGGTAGCCTTTATTCTTCATTGCTACAAACTCGTCGTAGTCAATAAGTCCATTCTAAAAATTCAAGCACAGGCAGAAGGAGCATTAGACTTTAGTTACCTTTGTTATGTGCACCATAAAACTTTATATATTGACATACCAAATAACATGAAGGTACTTACCTTGTCTGTGTCCACCTCGTCAATTATCTCCTTAATAGTTTTTTCATTATCCATTCCATAGTTTTTCAGTCCCTGCTCTAATTCCTCCTTTGTAATGTACCTGAAGAAAGCGTAAATGAGTTCACTGACTGCACATTTTTATATATATCCCACAATATCATGATTCTTATATCAATGGAAGTGTCTACATAGTGATCTCTTATTGATGGTTGATTTGTTGTATTATGGATATGCCTTTCCTTTCTCTTCTATGAAGATTGTTGTGTAGGTGATTGTGAGTGATTATAAGAATAAACCAAAGATGGTGTATATGACTTTAATATCTAATAATGAAATGAAATTTTTGTTCAGTACAAAAATATAATATAGTATATCTGAAATTTACCTGCTGTTGTCTTTATCAAAATATTGAAATGCAGTATATAGACGATCTTGCTTGTCCATTCTGTTCATGTGCATTGTTGCAGAGATAAAGTCAGTGTAATCAATTGTCCCATTCCCGTCTACATCTGCCTGGAATAACAAGCACAAGTATCATATGAATAGAAATCCAATGATACACTACTAGATAATAACATGCATAAAAACCAGGAAGATCAAATTCGATCAACATTCATGTGTACAGAAAAAAAACTCTTAAGTACTTACAGCATCCATCAATTGCCTGACTTCCACTTCAGAGAGTTTAGAGCCCAATTTTGAAAAGCCACTCTTCAACTTTTCAAAAGTGATTGTGCCACTGTTATCAGAGTCCATATTTTTAAACATCTCCTTCAAACCCATCATTTCCTCTTCTGATAGATTGTCAGCAATCACCTGTATTAAGATTGAGGCATTTAGATTATTTTCTCCGGGTTGTGTGGACTCTGAATAGATATTATAAAAACGAAATACCTTTAGAGCGACTTTTTTAAGCTTGTTCATTGCGGTGAATTGCTTCATCCTAACTAATACAGCACTGTCAAGTGCTATGTCTGGGGCGTTGCCATCTTCTCTCAGCCAAGGATGGGCTAGGGTTATACCCAAAAACATGATTAGGTAGTATATAAAAGTAAGGTGATCCCAGTAGAAATCAAATGCATGACATTTATCCATTAGGGTTTTTTATCCCCCTATAATATGATAACAGACCTAAAACTTGAGTAGCAGTCAAACGTTTACTGGGATCCCGTTGAAGCATCGATTTAACCAAGTCTTTTGCATCAGCAGAAATAGATGTCTACGGTTGTTTTTCCAACCCGAGGCGTCCACTCAATACAGCATCAAATATGCTTCGTTCCGTCTCTGTAAGTTTATCATTTGATATCATGCTGCGAGTATACCTAAAAGGCGTGCAATACATTGTGTTTATTTTTCTATACTAACCTGCCCAAAATGGAGGCGAACCACAGAGAAGAATGTAGAGTATGACGCCAGCACTCCATATGTCTACTTCCTGTCCATAGCTTCGCCGCAATATTTCAGGAGCCACATAATATGTACCGCCTACGATATCTTTGAATACATCAGCTGTATCACATCATGATAGTTTCTCAAGATGAATTACCAAAAGAACCAAAATACAGATTATAAAGGAGAGAAAACAAATCAATATATTGAGTAATACTAATACTGTCACCGACACATGAAGGTTTCTGCATAGCTATTAGTACCGCCTACGATATCTTTGAATACATCAGCTGTATCACATCATGATAGTTTATCAAGATGAATTACCAAAAGAACCAAAATACAGATTATAAAGGAGAGAAAACAAATCAATATATTGAGTAATACTAATACTGTCACCGACACATGAAGGTTTCTGCATAGCTATTAGTTGGTCCTCATCATTTATTTTTACAAATCCTCTCTGGTTCATTCTTCACGTGGGAAACATCCGTAATGTTAATAATGCAAACATTCACTTCATGGCCAGAAGTAAAGACTGAAGTTACATGGGAGAAGGGAGCGAAAAAGCATTGTATTCGCTCAAAAAGAATTGCTTAGGTCCAGCCAACCTCTGTGTCTCTCCAATAAGACATGATTACTGGCGTGGGATCTGTTCTGTGTGATTGGATCACACATCCCATATCTACACACCTCTCGAGAATATCATCTTTGTGATTGGACTGAGTGGAGTGGTGAAAAGGTGGGCCATAGGTTTTGGTCTCCCTTCCAAGTGTGGGCTAGGGCTTGAAACATTATATTCGCTCAAAAAGTAACATAAAAAAGATAAACTAAAAAGCATTGTCTTCACTCAAAAATAATTCCTTGGGTCTAGCAAACCTGTGTGTTTCACCACATGATCACTAGCATGGGAGCTGTTCTTTGTGTCCCTGATCACACAACCCATTTCTATACCTCTCGAGAATCTCACTTTTTTTTGGTATGTCTGGTTTTAATAAAAGAAACAAGTATGACATGCTTCCAAGAGGGGCCACTCTCTCAGTGTGTCGTCATCCATGGCATGAGGGATGGTCATCCATGTAGTGAGGTTTGGCTTCTTTTCCGGCGTATGCTCCCCTTTCACTTTTCGGCAATCAATCCAGCGAGTACCTTCAACCGGACTTACTGCAAGTGGTGCATCATTAATATTGATTCCTACACTGGTTCTCATGATGCATTGCTACACTCATTCTTCAAATTTGAATTTTAAAAAACTCGATTCCCACATTGGTTCTCATGATGCATTTATTTCCCTGCTGCCAAACGCCCCTATTGCCTTCATACCTGCAATAATCTCTCCACAAGATGATTTTGAGATTTTGTTCACGCCTCATTGTCGATAAACCATGAAGGAAATATTCGAACGTGTTCAAGGCCACTAGCATACATTGACACAATGCATACATTTGTTTCTATCGAAGATGCTCAACATCAAGAAACAATCCTGTTTGATGTTCGAATCTCTTATGCGGATAGGACATTAGGAATCCCTGCGGGAACTTGCCAGCATTCATTGAAGTCTTTGGCTGAAGCTTTTGGTTTCCGTATTGAGTCTATTTCTGTTTTGGGTTTCTCTTTAGATTTGATGTTTTTACTCGGATGCAGACTAACTCAACCTGGTGAAGGCGTCGGACCTCAAACCTCTACAAGATTTCTGAAATCTAAAAATCCCAGCAATTTCTTAGCCAAAACCTTTCCCTAGGCTTTCTAGAAGTTTCTATGAATGATCCCAATATAGTATCTGTTTTCTATAACATCAATATGGACGTAACATGGGGACATAACAACGTGAGGACATTCAACGATGGCGAGGAATTGCAGCTTTCCCTCACCAATTCCTGTGGCTTATGTTAAATAATAGGATACTTATTGATTTATAACTGTATAGCTTATATTGTTTATGCAATATATTGTGAAGAATAAAATCAAAACTTTATATTTCAACCCAAAAGTAATTAGGTTCATGATACTTGATTTAATTAGGTTCAGTATTTCAATCGAATGATGTTTTGTTTGGAAGTATCGATTGTGGAAAGGCAAGGGAGTGCCGCTCTCTTCAACAGCACAGCACTGAAAACTTAACTAACAGTTCAAAAATACAACCTACAGAAAGGCTGGGACTCACTAAGAAAGCTTAGAAACTCAATTTAATTTCTACAGGACTGTTGCAGCTTGGCTGCTACTGCTAACAGTGCTCCCTAGATGGTGTTGTAGCTAGCTGTAACTGCTAGTAACACTTAACATGCTTAATTCAATTAGCTGCAACTGTTAACGTCACTCACATCTCACGCACAACTCTGTTGCATCTCACTATTTTTCACTGACTCAATGACCCTTGCATTCAGAAACTTAACACGAATATTCTATAAAATTAATAGACAACATTCACACAATTAAACTTCAGCTGCTACAGCAAATTGACATAAAAAAATAAAACTAAGTTTTTTAAGAAACAGAGGAAAACACAGAGTTACACAGGAAAATATCAGAGTTTCAACTCTGTTTCTATTACGCTCTTTTGTTCATATTTAGTGTATCAAATATGGTTTACAATGCAAGTATTTATAGGATTTTAACTAAGTTGGCCATTAAGTGCTAATTGGCCCTTCGCTATACAAAACGGGCTTCAATGTTCAAATGATTTACAATCTGTTAATGCTCTATTACAGTCTCACGGAAATATAAACTACGCTGCCTCTTCATAAAATAGATCCGCTTTGGTGGCACATAAAAATGATTGTTTATGATTTAATAATTTGTTTTGGCAGGCGGTGTGGAGGCGCTGTGACTCTTCAGTGTTGCGGCAGCCACAATCTGAGCGGTGATGGCTTTTCAAAATTACGGCAGTTGAAGTTGCTGCTTCAAAATTGCTGAAGCCAGTGGTGGAGTAATTCACTGATTCCAACATTCTCCCCCTTAATTACTACACTCAAAAAATAAAATTTTGTAACATTTAATTTCTGTTACAACTTACAAATCCCAATGTTTTTTCTATGAAGTTCAAACATATATTTTCTTAATGGTTTTGTAAACAAGTATGCAAACTGATTTCTTGATGTGCAAAATTCCACACGGATTTCATTGTTGTTTATCAGTTCACGAATAAAATGATACCGTGTATCAATATGTTTACTTCTTTTGTGAAAGACGTGATTTCTTGATACTGCAATAGCTGAGTTATTATCACAGAAAATTGGAGTTGGTTCATTTTGTTCATGCTGTAACTTAGAAAGAGTTCTTCTCATCCATACTGTTTGACATGTAGTTGCTGTTGCTGCAACATACTCTGCCTCAACAAAGGATAGTGTCACTATGGGTTGCTTTTTTTATGCCCATTCTACTAATCTAGTTAAAAAACTAAACACATATCCAGATGTGCTCTTTCTATCATCAATAAAACCTGCAAAATCACTGTCAGTGTATCGAATCAACTTAAAATTTGAATTAAATGTATACTGGATACCAAAATTTGTTGTTCTGGCAATGTATCTTAGGATTCTCTTTCCAACTTGCTAGTGCGTACTCTTTGGTGTTTCCATAAACCTTGAAATCAAACTAACTGCAAACATTATATCAGGTCTTGTTGCAGTTAAGTACATGAGACTTCCAACCAGTCTCTTATACATCGTTGGATCAACCTTTGACCCATCATCTTCCTTACTGAGTTTTGTGCCAGTTGCTATTGGAGTTATAGTTGTCTTACAATTCAACATTCTGAATCTTTTCAATACATCATTTGCATATTTAGACTGACATATAAAAATACCATCTTCAGATTGAGTTACTTCAATACCAAGGAAATATTTCATCAATCCTAAATCAGTCATTTCAAATTTTGTTTTCATGGCTTTCTTGAACTCATCTACAGAAAGATCTCCAGTGAATATCAAATCATCCACATATAAACAAACAATCAGAATTTTACCTTCTTGATTTACCTTTGTATACAATGTTGGTTCACTTGGAATTTTGTTGAATCCTTCACCATTCAAATATTCGTCAATTCTGCTATACCAAACTATGAGTGCCTTCTTCACACCATACAATGCTTTCTTCAATCTGTAGACTTTTTCTTCTTGTCCATCAACCTCATATCCTGGAGATTGTCTCACATAAACCTCTTCTTCTAAAGATCCATTAAAAAATGCAGACATTACATCCATTTGATGTACATACCATTTATTATGAGCAGAAATAGCTAGTACCATTCTTACCATATCAAGTATGGCTACAGGTGAAAATGTCTCCTTATAATCAATTCTAGGTTGTTCACTAAACCCCTGAGCTACAAGTCTTGCTTTATATTTTTCAAAATCACCATGAGCATTTAACTTAGTTTCATAAATCCATTTGATACCAATACAATTTTTATCTTCAGGCAAATCTACAAGATCCCAAGTATTATTTCTTTCTATGGCATCAATTTATTCATCCATTTCTTTTATCCAAACATCATGTTAGCACTGGAATCGAACCGAAGGTTGCGGAAGGCTCGCTCCCAGGTAACAGCAAAACCACTTTCGAAGAGAGAACTGGCCTTCTGCTCTTCCGAGAGGGATCTCTCACCAAATATTAACAATGCCAGATATATACACGTGAAACTATAAATTGCTTGTGAAATTGGTTGAAACAAAACACAGAACCATTGGGCGATGGATTCAAGATATATAACAGAAATAAACAAAACTTATGCAAGTGATTTCAACACAGGGGCAAGGTAGCCACTCGGTCACAGTCGATTTATAATTGTGTGGTGGAAAAGCAGAACATGAACAAACCATCAACACAGAGCATTGAAAAATGAATTCTGTATTAACTTTAGAAGAAAATTCTTGTGAATACCTGAAACAATAGACGAAGCATAGCAACTATGAATTCCAAACTGTTATACATTACGTTTCAGATATGAAAGAAAAAAAAATGGGAGAGATAAACTGGAAATATATTCACATAAGAAAGGAACCAACAAACTACAAATACGAACGACACATGAATCCCTGTAAAAACCGTCGACCTCGGCTTTGCAATTTTTATTAAAATTCTCTTAAAAACATACACAGCAAAAATTACATTGGTTTCAACCCCTTTTCTCCTTCTTCAAGAGGTATATTTATAGCATTTGGACTTCCCAAACCGACATCCAGGAATTAAAATTTGTTACAAATGAAAGACATCTTCTAACAAACTTTGGACGTGGCCTACACACCATGATTCACATAAGACAAAAATAAAATGGGGACTACTAGAAAAACAGGATTAAATCCCCTCCTGCATATCCCAAATGGTGACGTCTGTGCAAAAAATGAAAGAGGTTTTTGTATTTGGACTTGTTCCGAACAAAACCCGTGTATTATTTTCTTTTGATTCAGCTCCAGCTCCTCAGGATCTGATTTTGAAACTGATGACTCAGACAGTAAAACTGTAAATTTCTGAAAACATACCCTGTGAAGATATTTTAAATTTTCTCAACCTATGATACCTATGTAAAATCTGAAGGAGGTTTTTGTATATAGGCATGTGATGAAGAAAAAAATCTCTCAGTTTCCTAAAATTCAACTCCATTTGGTTGAAACAATTCTTTGAATGTGATGTCTCAAACAGTTCTTTGGAAAACTTAAAAATGACATGTATAACTCACTTTGTTTCTCCTAAACCATATGACCTGGGTAAAACCTAAGAGACTTTATTGAACATGATCTTGTTCTTAAGAGAAACCTCATTCAATTTTGGAAAATTTTTTATGGTTTTCTAGAAACAATTGATTGAAATAACTGACTAAAACAATCATTTAAAAATATGGAAATTAACTCTCTGAAGATGACTTTGATTCTCTCAATCCACAACACCTAGGTAAAAACTGAGAGAGGTTATTGTATATAGGTGTGTTATGAATAAAAACCTCTCACAATTTCTAAAAAATCATCTTGGATCGGCAGGAACAATTGATTTAAAATAATGACCAAAACAACCATTTTCCATAAAAAACAACCATGCTCGGCTGCTTTAATTCTGAATTGAGATGATTCGATCCACAATCAGTACAATGTTTGTGAGAGTTGGTTTTCCAACTGCATAAATGTCCCTTATTTTTTCACTTTTATGGTCATAATGTTTTAGAACAACCTCCTTTCACATTCACCCAGCGGAATTATTTTGAGTTGTTGATCAATTTTCCAAACCACGGAGATGGAAGCACATGTCTCAAGCTGCTCACCACTTAAAATTCCATTGATCTCAAAACCCACTTCCTCCTTGCAAGTTCTATTCCCGAAATTAACCTTCTCCGTGGATTTGTTTCCATGTCAAATCACCACCATTGAAACATGTCGTATTTAAATGATTTCACAAATTGGAAAATTTAATTTTTCCTTGCAACTTCACATCACGAAATTGACCTGAGTCGTAGATCTCTTCCACCTGCTGGTTTGACCATCCATCCCATCCATTGTTTAACATCATTTCGCAATTCTGAAATTTTAATTAACCCGTGCTTGTTCTTGTAGCTGAATAAATGTAACCCGATGGATGATTTCAGGCATTTGTATGAACTGTTGACCCCAGTTGATTTGTAGAATTTCAAACATAAACCTTCAGCAGAGAACATAGAGTGCTGGCATTGTCACTCCAAAAAATTATGATGGATATATCTGTTATATTTCAAAAACATTTTGTCTCTAAATTTCAATTTGAATCAAAACTTGCTACAAATTTTTCTTGTAAATCTTATCTTGTGACCAACAAATGTATGCATCAACAAAATTTCTTAACTTCAATTCTAATTGCTTGTCATTGCATGCTGGATAGAGCTGCTTATTTTGTGCACATGCTAAAATATAATCAATCTCAATCAGCATAAAAAACTCAACCTCCTTCATCTCGTTTCTCGATATGCCAAGCATTAGGTTTGTACAAACCACTCAAACTGGAAGTGCATGAACTATTCGGTGCATTCAAAGGAATACCAGAATTTGCATCTTCAACTAATGACACTACCAATTTCTCCGTCTCCATAAATGAAAATATTATTTAGTGATAATTTCTTCAATTTATTTATTGCAGAAATTTTACTTTAATTAATCTCCACATATAACTAATTATATTCTCTCCACCAATATGCGTTGATGCAAATAATTGTCACCCTTTATATTTTGATTCCTTTTGATGAGGGAATTATCCCACATGCAAGGGAACACTTACCTGTAAACTGTTTATAAACACCAATCATTTCAAATTATACAAATGAATAATGTGTGTATTAGTCTTGGAGAGCTCGACGCTTCGAATTTTGCTTGGTGTATATGTTGAGTTGTCTTATGCCAAAACTTTTGTAAAATCCCCACCAAATTTACATTAAAAACCAAAATTCTTTAATTCATAAAATTCTTTTCCTTTTGCTCAAAGCTTCTAACCTTTTGCTCATGCCACCTCAGAATTTTTATAAATTGTTTTAATGAGGAATGTTTGAAAACCATTTGATCCTCAAGAGAAACTCAGAATTTTCAAGCAATGAGGCTTACTGCGGCAAAACTAAAATGGTGCTAACACATCATTTTTAATAGCTTCATCAAAATTTACAGGATCACATGTTATAAATGCAAAATTTGAAACTTGATCTACTCAGATGATTCTGTTCATACAATTCTCTTAAACTTATAGTCTTTTGAAATCTAACTCTGTTTCTTAATGATGCCAATGTAGGATTTGATTCATTGCTTACTTCTGATCCTATTCCTTGCAGTCCACCAACACTTGATGGTTCACCATGTTCATGAGCTCTGGGCGTTCTGGCAGGTGTCCTTGTTGTTGGTATATGTGGAGTTAATTGTCCTCCATGTGTGGCTTGTTCATCTTCTTCATCTTTTGCGTGAGGTGTTACAACTTCCTCACCAACTAATTTATGAATGCTCCCATCCCATGCTTCTTCTTCTTTAAACACCACATCTCTACTAATTACATACTTCTTAGTGATGGGATTATATAGTCTATATGCTTTAGATTCTTCACTATATCCAACAAAAATACATTTCTGACTTCTGTCATCTAAATTTTTTCTCAACTCTTCAGGTACATGTGCATAAGCTACACAACAAAAAATTCTTAAATAGATATGCTGCTACAATTACTGCTCCAAGCTTGTTGAGGAACTCGATCCTTCACGTTTTTTGTTGGGCTTCTATTTAGAATGTATACTGAACAAGTAACAACATCTCCCCAATATTCATTTGAAAGATGTTTCTCCTTCATCATACTTCGAGCCATGTTCATAATGGTTCGATTCTTTCTTTCTTCTACACCGTTTTGCTGTGGAGTGTAGCGTGCAGTGATCTACCTTTTAATTCCATAATGATTACAAAAATCCATAAATTCATTTGACATATACTCACCTCCTCCATCTGATCTCAAGACTTTAATAAATCTATTACTCTCATTTTCAGCCATAGCTTTAAAACTTTTAAACACATCAAATGCTTGAGATTTCTATTTCAACGAATACACCCAAGTTTTTCGACTGTAATCATGAATGCTCCCATCCCATGCTTCTTCTTCTTTAAACACCACATCTCTACTAATTACATACTTCTTGGTGATGGGATTATACAATCTATATGCTTCTTCTTCTTTAAACACCACATCTCTACTAATTACATACTTCTTGGTGATGGGATTATACAGTCTATATGCTTTAGATTCTTCACTATATCCAGCAAAAATACATTTCTGACTTCTGTCATCTAATTTTTTTCTCAACTCTTCAGGTACATGTGCATAAGCTACACAACAAAAAATTCTTAAATAGATATGCTACTACAATTACTGCTCCAAGCTTGCTAAGGAACTCGATCCTTCACGTTTTTTGTTGGGCTCCTATTTAGAATGTATATTGAACAAGTAACAACATCTCCCCAATATTCATTTGAAAGATGTTTCTCCTTCATCATACTTCGAGCCATGTTCATAATGGTTCGATTCTTCCTTTCTTCTACACCGTTTTGCTGTGGAGTGTAGTGTGCAGTGATCTGCCTTTTAATTCCATAATGCTTACAAAAATCCATAAATTCATTTGACATATACTCACCTCCTCCATCTGATCTCAAGACTTTAATAAATCTATTACTCTCATTTTCAGCCATAGCTTTAAAAATTTTAAACACATCAAATGCTTGAGATTTCTATTTCAACAGATACACCCAAGTTTTTCGATTGTAATCATCAATAAAAGACATAAAATAAACATTACCAGTCAAAGAAGGTGTTTGCATCGGTCCACACAAATCAGTGTGTACATGCAATAGCTCGTTTCTTTTCTTCCTCTTCAATTCTTAACCAATTTTCTGCTTCCTGTGCTAATCTTCTAGCATCTTCTTCTCTTTTCTTTGCCTCTTCTTCTTCTAACTTCTTAGCCTTTTTTGAAGTTTTTCCTTTTCAACCCATAGTTGTTATTTTTTGCTTGAATCTTTTCTTGAGGGAGGTTATGTTCTTTGCATTTCGGAATGTCTCCTCATCTTTCTCCCAGAAATCAGTATATTCAAAATGAATTCCTACTTCTTTGTAGTAGTCAGCTACTTTGTTATGGAAGTCATTTCTATGAAAATTCATTTCGCCAAAACAAAAATATTCTAGCTCTTTAACAAATTCTGTTGCTTGCTTTACCCTTGAAAACTTATAACTTCCAAGTAAGAAAGGTACTGTAGGGTACGTTGCCTTCTTATGTTCAAACAGAAAATTGCCTACACCATCAATATACAGCTGTCTGACTGCCTCCTTATGGAGTACATAATCTGTGGCATATTTCAGGAGTAGGAAAGGAGCTCTGGAGCCACCATACATCCTTACATATAATCCATCCTCTGTCAAATAATAATCCCCAAACTCTTGTATGACTTTAAATGCCTCTTCATACATGCAATTACATCCAATCAAGAAAATTAGGGTATATAAAGGCATAATGAAATGCTCGAAAATTTCCCTATAATAACTGTGATACTTATGTGCCCACAACAATTTATAGGCTGCTTATACTGGGGTTTTGTCCTTTTCCTAGTTACATCTCAAAGCAGGAAAAGCCTAGGTCCACAATGTGCAATCAATTAGGATAGAGCTCATATAAAATTTGGATTTCTTTTGAGATACCCCTCCTAAGGCTGCTGATATACATGTAGAGAGGCTATTCGACACTATATTTTCCCTGTTGAAGATGGTTCCTTGGGTCGCCACGAAAAAAATAACCCGTATCCAACCTATCTTGAATCTCTTACAATGTGCTTTGCCAAAAATCTTATTGAGAATCAATGCAATAAACTTGTAGGGAGCACGGAGAGTAGAGGTGTCATATTCTCTGGAAGGTCTAGTTCGAAATTATTTCTTGGTATCATCATTCCCTTTACAGCTTCAACCAGGTCCATAGCTATCTCCTTCAACCAACTTTCTATCAAATAGACTTGTGGTGTGGGTAGATGATATGCCATGGAGACATATGCAGGGCTATATGCAGCATAGCCTTGCTTTGCAGTGTTCTCTAGAATCATTGTCGTCACATCTGCCCTGGGCAGAATCCAACCTATTACTTCTGAATAGGGAAATAATTCGGGCCTCATAGCTACTTTCATCAGGGTTGAATTCTCAATGTTAGCATAGATCGTTAGTTCCTCAAACCCAGCATCAGGTACATTCTGGTTTGAGATCATTCTATAGATTTCTCCCCACTTGTAGTCTGGTTCAACTCCAGTAGTGACTTTGGTATCTTCATAGATGAACTCTACCTTGGTGATTATTTCTACTTTAGGCTCTCCTTCAGCCATCTGAGCTTTCTTCTTCTGTCTCTTTGACATGTTGCTGTTATAGCAATCAACCTGTCACAATCAAACAACATATTTTAGGCTAACTGAGCTCTTAGCAAGTGTTTATAGCAATACACAAGAAAATATACCAATTTATTTACCTCCTCGACATGCAAGGTGTTTAAAATAAGTTAAACACAGTCTTGATGAATGAAAGATTTAACCAGAAAAATCCTGCAAAACTGCTTCCTAAATTTGCCTAAGCTCCACTATCTCAAAACCTAAATCGACCAGACAATGCCCATCTCACACAGGTACTTATCAGACTGATTCTACCGCTAGATCTCAATATAATTCTCAATCTCAAAATACTAAACCCTGCATAGCAACTGTCTTCGAGAACAATCCTAATCGACTGAAAAAGAAAAAAACCCTCCTGATTTCCATGGGAAAAAGTCACTGCAAGAAAAATGGCTTACTAACCCTCGACCGATCATGAAAATACCAAGAAAAGGGTGGTGCAGATAGCGAAACGCCTTTCTGCACCGTGCCCTAACAACTCACATCGACGCAAACACGTCCATAATGCTTCAATGGAATACAGATTCAGACTCCCACAATAAAATAAAAAACGGGTTAAAATCCCTCCGCAATTGTAATATAAAATAACCACGAAAAATCACCACCAGTATGCAAGACCCTATCCCCCTATGCGGTAAAACCTAACCTATGGAAAACCTGAAGGTTCAAATATCAACCAATAACAGCCAAAATAACCAGAACCACGGTTTACCTACCTGGTAGTATTGATGTAATTGATTGGATGGAACGAAATTCCATGGGTGCAGAGCAGGATGAATAGGATTTCGACAGCTACATGTGCACGACCTCTCTGGATTGCTTCTACGGTGCAAATGACACAAACCAATGAGAATGACAAGTCACAAGTCGAATAAAACAATATAACACATGGCCTATATATATATATATATATATAACGACCGACGGGAAACTTATCGGTGGACAAACTTAAATCAATCGGAAGGATAAATTGGAGGATCGCCGCAATGGCAGGCACAAACAGAACTACGAGCCCGGCAATATGTTAAGTCAATCGGACATCGGAACCACTATGTTCTAAGCTTGGAAACAAAAACGGATTTGCCTCCGCAATGTCGGCAATGTACAGTTCTACCATCGCGGGCTTTACTGCTGGAACGGGTATCGGAACTCGGCAACTCTAAGTTCTAAAGAGTCAACGAAAGAACATGATGCTTTCGAAACGTCTCTGAACTATCCTCCCGCAACGCCGACAATGATAGACACTAGGACTCTGCCTTACTCCAGTCAAACATCCCGACAGCGAAATAAACATTATCGGATATCGGAACCACTAACTGCTAGAATTTCGACAAATTGAACCGAAGGAGAATATAAAACTAGCTCTGATGTGAGGGAGTGTGAAGGTACTCTGCAGGCTTGATGGTTCTGCTTCTGCAACGTCGGAAAGCTAGTTCACTATGCTTCCGATATCGGAAACGTAGTTAACTAAGCATCCAATACAGAAAGGTAAAAAAGACCAAGTTTTTCAAAGGAAATTCTAAAATCAGGACAGCCTTGGTGAAAACAAAATACTCCTAGGCCAGTTTTAATGAAAACAAAGAAAAAGGGGGGCCCTAAAATTGAAAATTTTGGGGAAAAATGTTGCAGCTGCAACACTAACAGTTCAAAAATACAACTTACAGAAAGGTTGTGACTCACTGATAGAGCTTAGAAACTCAATTTAATTTCTACAGGACTGTTGGAACTTTGTTGCTACTGCTAACAGTGCCCCCTAGATAATGTTGCAGCTAGCTGTAACTGCTAGCAACACTTAACATGCTTAATTCAACTAGCTGTGACTATTGATGTCACTCACAGCTTACACACAACTCTATTGCAGCTCATTATTTTTCACTGACTCGATGACCCCTGCGTTCAGAAACTTAACACGATTGTTCTACAAACTTAATAGACAACATTCACACAATCAAACTTCAGCTTCTACAACAAACTGACATAAAAAAAATAAAACTGAGTTTTTTCAAAAACAGAGTAAAACACAGAATTACACAGGAAAATATCAGAGTTTCAACTCTATTTCTATTATGCTATGTTGTTCATATTCATCGTATCAAATATGGTTTACAATGCAAGTATTTATAGGATTTTAACTAAGTCGGCCATTAAGTGCTAATTGGCCCTTCGTTATAATAAATGGGCTTCACTGTTCAAATGATTTACAATTTGTTAATGCTTTGTTACAGTCTGACGAAAATATAAACTGCGCTGCCTCTTCAGAAAATAGATCCGCTTTCCTGGCACACAAAAATGATTGTTTATGATTTAATAATTTGTTTTGTCAGGGGGTGTGGCGGTGCAGTGACTCTTCAGTGTTGCAGCGGCCACAACTTGAGCGGTGATGACTTTTCAAAATTCCGGCAGTTGAAGTTGTCGCTTCAAAATTGCCGAAGTCAGTGGTGGAGTAATTAATTGATTCTGACATCGATATGTGTATGAAGCTAGTGCCGAATAAGTAAGTCAGCACGGTTACTACCGGTGATCAAATTTGAAGGGTAGGTCTTAACTTCAGTTGAAAGGGTACTTATTCTCCCTTCATCAATATAAATAATTGTCTAAATTGGCAAGTATAAATTAATTTAATTTTTTCATAAAAAAGAAAAAAGTAAAAAACAAATATTGGTTTTTTAAATTTTTACAATTTTAAACAATTGAACATCTTTTAACATCATTTTAAAAAAATGATATATTTTCAATATAATTTATTTTGAACACATTAAGTTGTCACATATATCATTAATTTTACAGTTTGAGTAACAAAACAACTATTCTATTTTATTAAGTTGTTACATGTATATCATTAATTTTACAATTTGAGTAACATAACAACTATTCTATTGTAGTTTTGCAGTTGGAGCACACTTCACTATAAAAAAAACTACTTAGATTATGTCATAACCATATTGGGGAATCCACGTGTAATCCAAGCTTGAGAGATGTAAGAATGATAAGGATTGGGGACCTAAGAAAATATAATACACAACTAAGAAAACATTAAAAATAATCCCACATACCAAGCAAGTTACAAAGCTACCATAAACTAGTCACGGCATCAATTTTGTTTGTTCAACACTTGTCATGAAAGCATACATGTATCCGATAGAGGGGCAATGGAATCAAGCCACAACAATTCATTAAGAAGTTTATATCCTAAATTTAATATAGGACAAATGTTATGAGAAATGAGAAACCACAAATGTTTGGAAGGACGGTGAGAAACCACAAATGTTTGGAAGGACGGAGGGAGATTATATCGCAATCATGCTACCCATCAAATTGAAGACTATTCTTAAGCCAACAATTTTTTTTTAATCCTAGTCACATTTTTTGTATTTGCATGACATGAGTGTTGGTTATAGTTGTCGTGAGTCCATGATATTCATGCAAGAAATGACTTCTTGTAGAGGAACACTTATCAAACTTGCCATTTGAATTTCATTTTGACTAAAAAAGAGTGGACATTGGTAGCAATGTTATAGGTAGTAGGCACAAAGTTTTGAGTTCGTTTTAGGGCCTAGTAGTAGACTAGTAGTTGTTCTGTATTTGTTGACACATTGTCACACTTTAGATTGCAGCCCCAAGTAACTCATGAGTCATAGTCACATCTTGATGGCTAGTGCCTCGTAGTCATCAATGATTATTCACAGCTAAGCACTGAGTGCATGACACGAGTGCGTGATTATAATTTTTCATATTTTGAATATTTTGAATGATGTGTTGAACTTTATAGCATAGGAATTTCAACATCTTGAGAAATTTATATGGATGAGTAATTTCAAATGTTATCCTTCTTTTGAAATGTTGGTATAAATTACACCTTTCTTAATTGGAAAAGTAAAATTCAGAAGTTAATTTGTTTTGGAGGGTAATTTTAACTTTACACTTCTTGAAAGGCTAGAAACCTTTGGAAAAAAGGGCTGGGAAGGGTTCAATTTTGAACGTTGGTTACGACATACGATGTGAGAATATTATTTCTAATGTTTCATTTCATGATATAGGAACAAATAAAATTCATACTATATATCGTCAATCTGCCTTTATTTTGTTCCATTGGTGAGTATTGAAATACACAAATGGTGCAATCTGCCTTTATTTTGTTCCATTGGTGAGTATTGAAATACACACATGGTGCAGTTATCTTTTGTAACATGGGGAGAGGAAACCACAGCGTCTCCGTCTCCCAATAACTGGTGGAATAGAGCTTGTAATATGCTGAACGAGAACAAAACAATTACGGTGGGTTCTTAGTTATCTCACATCATATACACGAAAGACACATCCTAATTAGTCGTTTTAATCATATGAATTACTATGTTGCAATTTAAGCTTCCATTTCAGAATCTACTATATAAATAATGTTATTTTAATTCAGGTCACTCCATACTTTACGGCCTTTTATTTAAAAACAATAACATCGATCTCAAAGTTACATATTTCATTGAAAGTATTCTATTTTTAATAATTAATCATTTTTGTTTTGTTTTTTAATTATATATATTGTATTAACAATACTATATATTTAAATCCTAAATTTAAGTTTTGATGTATACATTTATTATATATTAAATATAGATATAGCACAATAATAATATAGTTTTATAAAATTTAGAATAATATAGGGCAGTCAATAGGAGTGAAACTAAATAGGTATAAAATCAAAGTGTCAATTATAACTAGGAATTAAATAGGTGTAAAATAGAAGTATTAATTATGATTAGGAACTAAACTAAAAGATATGATAATTTATTAAATATAAGAAAGATTTAGTTAATATCCATTGAAATTCATTATACTAATAACATTAAAAATAAAAAATAGATGATTAATTAATATGATGGAGAGTAACAAATAATAGTTATTTAATCCGCGAGATGTAGAACAGTTGGTGGCAGGGTATGGTTAAGACACCCTCTAAGCTGAAAGGTCGTTGGTTCTAATCTCATCGGATACCAAAAAATCCAACCATGTAATCCGCGAGATGTAGAGCAGTTAGTGGCGGTATATGGTTAAGACGCCCCCTAATCTGAAAGGTCGCCGGTTCTAATCCCGTCGGATACCAAAAAATCCAACCATGTTAAAGGGTTGGTGCGGTCCAGGCCGGGTGCGATCCCCAGGTGATTTTGATGGCTTAGATGCCCCTGGTTCGTGGTTACTTAGCCAATGGCAACCCTGCTAGTCAGGGGAGTTCCACCACTTTGCCCACAAAAAAACAAATAATAATTATTTAATTTATGTTAAAAAATAGATGATTAATTATAAATATGATGGAGAGTAACAAATCATAATTATTTAATTTATGTTTTGCATATTTATAAAATTCAGTCATCAAGTGAAACTAAATAACTAAATAAGTGTAAAATGGAAAAGTTAATAATAATTAGGAACTAAACTAACAAAAATAATATTACAATTTTATTAGATATAAGAAAGATTAGGTTAAATTATAATTAGGAACTAAACTCACAAAAATAATATTATAATTTTATTAGATATAAGAAAGATTTGGTTAAATATTAATTGAAACTCATAATACTAATAGTACTAAAAATAAGTAAGAGATAATAATAATTATTTAATTTCTATTTTGTATATTTACGTGGAAGGTGTATATATGTTAGAATTTTGGGGTGGACTACCATCTATGCTTTTTCATCTACCAATGAGAGTGAGACAAGTGTGCTGTCAAGATTGATTCTATGGGTGTCGTCCAAGATTATACGAGAATGAGACAAGTGTACTGTCTAGATTGATTCTATGGCTGGTTCAAAATTAATAATTAATAATTTCAAAAAAAAAAGAAAAAAATAACTTAATTAACATGTGATAAGTACACTTAGTGATAGTTGTGAAAAATAAAATTAATCATCAACTATTTGATTATTAAATACAACTACAAGCTTAACTCCATCCATTATTAGATACAACTATTAGCTTAACTCCAATGATTCTAGAACTATTAGCTTAACTTCAACTCTATTTGTTAGTTTAACTTCAACTCTAATCACTTAAGGCTTAGTCCAATTGCATTATAGTTGGAACTCCTAATAAACTCTTCCAAAATCCTAATAAACTTCGACATCTCGTAGTTGGACATCTAGCTAATATACACTTCATATTACATGTTTAGGCTTTCGATTCTTTTTAAAGGAGTTTAGTCTAACTCATAATTAACAATTTCAAAAAATTTAAAAAATAGCTTAGTTAACATTTGATAAGTATAATTAGTGACAGTTGGAAAAAACTTCAACTATTAGATTATTAGATATGTAACTATTCAACTTCAACTATTAGATTATTAGATATGTAACTTTTACTTGAATTGTAATTGCCAATATATTGACTTCTAAATTAACTATTAGATACAACCATTAAATTAACTCCAATGATTCTATAGTTATTAGTTTAACTTCAACTCTAAACATTGTTATATTGCGTAAATATTAGATTTACTCCAATGATTCTACAACTATTAGCTTAACTCCAATGATGGTACCACTATGAGCCTAGCTTCAACTATGAGCCTAACAACCATAAATTAAGTTTGTGTTATATTAGTTTAACAATTAGATACAAGTAATTGACACATTCTTTAGTAAAAAAAGCATTATCAATATGTCAAATATATACCTCTCAGCGTATTTCAAACATATTAATCTTAGTAATATGGTTGGTGCTAGTTATAAAATTTAGAGTAATATAGAAGAGTCATCATGAGTGAAACTAAATAGGTGTAAAATGAAATGAAAATTATAATTAGTAACTAAACCTTTTTTTTTCCAAGAAAAAAAATCATAAAATATTTATTAAGAAAATATTACATAATATAAATAGAAACTAAACTAACAAATATAATATTATAATTTAATTATATAAGAAAATTTTGGTTAGATATTAATTGAGACTCATAATATTTGTTAGATAGTTATTCCACCTTAGTACCATGGTCATACACCTAGGACACAGTTTCATTAGTCTCATGGTTATATTACATGCTCCAAAACTAGGTTGTGTTGGTCAAACTTGGTTCCTTTGGTGTTTTGGACTCATAAATGCACCCAAGTGCCCTCATTTGATCATTATGGTTGCTCATGCACCCTCATTAATGAATTCTAAGTCCTTGGTGCGCTCCCCTATCCTTAAAACAAGGAAATTGGTTTACTAGAGGCACCCATGCATGTATTTGGGTGTTTTTTTACTCCTTTGGACCATTTATTGCTGCTTAGAGCCACTCCCACACACCCATCCACTCCACCACGCCTAGCATACCCTCATTCATGTCCTAGCATGCTCCAGCCATGTACACACTAGCATTTGTGACCGTTTTAGGTGGTTTGGGAGATCATTGGTCCACCTAGGGAGGGTTTGAGGTCCAATCTAAGCTTTCCACATGTATTCATCCAAATTTCCTCCAAAGGCTCACAAGTTTATCCTATTGTATTATAAACAGGTTTCGGACATATTTACATGTTGGAGAGTCTTAATAAACTCTGTTATTGACACCATTTCTATGTGTTAATTTCACTCTTTTCATTGTTTTCTGCATAATTTGTGAATAATATTGAATTGTGAGGATTCCCTTAGGTCCTATATCTTTTTGTGAATCATATTTTCACTTGTTATTTAGAGCTCTTTGGAGATGAAAATAAAAAACAGAGTGCTTGAGTTGTTATCTAGGGTATTTTCCAGAAAATAAAATTGAGTGTTTGCATTACAGGTACATCCAGTGTTTTTGTCACTCAGTGCGCAAAAAGGAATGGAGAAGTCTCATGTATTGCTTACCCCATTCAAATATTTTGAATGGAAGGAAAAAATGGTGATCTAGCTGAGGTTGAAATGCCTCTACAGATTCACCATGGGATTTGAGACCGAGCCCAACTCTACTGTGGAAAAATTGAAGTACTTCAACAGACTAGATGAGGCATTCAGGATGCTTTGTCTCAGCATTTCGAGGGATCTTCTCTTCCATGTAGACATTCTGAAAATACCCAATGAATTATGGATCAAGACCGAGTCATTGTTTGGTAATACTAATGAGATGAGAGGCCACCAACTCGAAAATGAGTTGATCTCATTGATCCCAACTCACTTTTAGTTGATCTGGGACTTCTTCACAAAGTTCAAATAATTGGTGATTCAATTGAAACAATGTGGCATTGAGAAGAAAGAGGAGCATCTGATCTTGTTCATTGTTTCGAAGCTAGGGCCATAGTATTCATTGTTTGTGTCAACATTCCCCTCAAGCAAGCTCACTACTCGAAATTGGAGGACGCCTTCATTGGCAGACTTCATGGAGCACTCATGGAGTCACTAACTCAAGAAGAAGACAAGTTGGTGCAAATGGGTACCATGAAATCCACCAAGGATCAAGCCCTTGCTGCAGGAGTTTCAAATCCAGCCAAAGGAAAGAATAAATCCATAGATTCAAATAAGCAAGAGAAGAAAAAGAAGGAGAAGCCCAAATCTTCAGATGGGGTTTCAAATCCTAGCAAGGATAGAGAGAATAAGAAGCAATAGAAGAAAAAATGCACATATTTTCAAAAGGGGTGGCATCTAGAGAGTGCATGCATGAAGAAAACCATTTACATGATGGAACAACTTCGTGAGAAGAACAACATCCCATTGCCAGAAGAAGGAAGAAAGAGGGAGTTTCAAGCTCATAGAACAAGGAGAGATGCCATGCTTTGGTTGCTGGATCTTCAAGCTCTTCTTCCTTCACCATAGATTTAGGTTCCTCAAGGCACATATACTCCATGCACGATTCTTTCTCGGCCTTACATCCTTACAGTGGTCCATCCATCCTTATGGGTGATGATTCAGAAATCCAATCCAAAGGGATTGGCAGGATTGATCTAGAAGATGGGTACTTCAACAATGTGTTGTTTGTGCTTGATCTTGCAGCAAACCTACTCTCTGTCTATCAAATGACACACAATAGTAAAACTAAGAGAGTAAAATTTACTCAAAATGATGTGGAGATCTTAGAAATATCTACATGCCAAGTTGTGGCAGTGGGTTTTGCTTACCATGATTCGAGAATGTACAAATTCTCCGATTTCCTTCCATAATCCCAAGGAAATGCGCTCCTATCACATGCCAATGAGACCAGGAAGCTGTGGCATGATAGATATGGAAATATCAACTACAGGTACCTCCAAGCACTTAGCAAGGAAATCATGGTTGAAGGGCTTCTAGTACCATCAAGTTTTCCAAAGGAACTTGCAAAGGGTGTGTAGTGGGAAAATATGCTGAGTGCAAATATGAGAAACGAAAGGCAAGGAGGGTTGTCCAAGTTGTTGATTTGATTCATTCAGATATCATAGGTCCTCTTCCCACACCCTCATATGGGAATTCAAGGTATGTGTTGACTTTCATAGATGATTTCTAAAGGTACTGCTAGGTGTATTTTCTCAAACTAAAATATGAAGTTTTTGAGACTTTCAAAGTGTACAAAGCTTTAGTTGAGAATGCATGTGGGAACATGATAAAGGTTCTTAGGACTGAAAATGGTAAGGATTATTTCAATAATATTTTTCAATATCTTTGTGAATAATGTGACATCCAAATGAAGCATTATGTTCCCTACACGCCACAATAGAATGGTGTTGCAGATTGTAAGAACAGATCTTTCAAGGAGATGGCTACATGCATGATGGAAGCAAAGGATTTGAATCCTAAGATATGGATTAAGCTATCAACTATGCTGCATATGTTAAGAAAAAATTTCAACACAAATCATTGGATGGAAAAAATCCATTTGAGGCTTGGAGTAGTCACAAGCCCAATGTTTCTCATTTCAGGGGTTTTGGCTCAAAGGCTTGGGCTAGAATTCCTCCCGAGAAGAGAAAGAACTTGCAACCTCAAATAAAGGAGTCCAATATGGTTATATATGTTGAATATGCAAAGGGATACAATATTTTTTATCCCTCATCTCAGAAAACATTCATTGAAAGGAGTGTACAGTTTGAAGAAGAGCCCATGCAAGAGATCAAACTAACTCAAGGGGATTGCTCACATCCTCCACTCCATGATCAAGTAAGTGATGATTCTTCCTCTGATTTTTTTGAATCTCATTTTAATGATGATGATCATATCATGACTTTCCCATTTGGCCAAAGTGGGTTGAGAAAACCATACAAGCAATTGGTGATCTTATTGGAGATCCACTAGACTCTAGGAAAACTAGATCTCAATTTCACAACCTTCTCTACTTGTGAATTTAATAATTCATAGAGATGATTTATGATGGTTGGATCTGATCCTCAAACATATCAGGAAGCATCACTTGACCCAAGATGGAAAACACCCGTGCAAGAAGAGTTCAAGTCCTTACAAAACGATGAGACTTGGGAATTGGTTCCCTTTCCCTCCAAGAGGAAACTAGTGCAATGAAATTGGTTTTATAGGACCAAAGTGGTTTCTTATGGTTCTGATATCAAGTATAAGTCTAGGTTGGTTTCCAAAGGATTCTCTCAATTCCAAGGATTGGACTATATAGATACATTTGCACCAATTGCAAAGACATACTTTATTAGGCTAGTTTTAGCCATTGCTACATCTAAGCGCTAGGAGGTTCACCACATGGATGTGAAGAGTGATTTTATTCATGGTGACATTCATGAGGAGATATATATGCAGCGGCCTAAAGGTTTCATTCATGATCCTTCACTTGTTTTCAGGTTGAAGAAGTCTTTCTATGGCCTCAAGCAAGCCCCCAGGGCTTAGTATGCCAAGATGCATAATTTTATGCTATCACTTGGCTTTGAAAGATGCAAGTCTAATCCTAATGTGTATTTGCAGCATAATGGTGATTTATTACAGGTCATAGTGTTGTATGCTGATGACCTTTTAATTACAGGAAGCTACATTAACGATATAGGATCAATAAAGTCTTTATTGCACAGTGAATTCTCCATGACTGACTTTGGATTGTTGAAATAATTTCTTGGCTTAGATATTGAGAAATATGATGCAGGGATCAAGGTCATCCAATCAAATTATGTTGCATAACTGTTATTGAAATTCAAAATGGTTGAATGTAAGGAATCTAAGTTCCCATTCCTTTCAAGAATAAAACTAGGTGATTTTGGTGCATCTCCATTGGTGGACAACATAGAAATGGTTTTAGCTACTTTGAATGCCACATTGTACAATGCCAACACATCAATAGAAAATTTAATTTAATTTTTCCACCTATTATTTCAAGATGATGAAAAAGAGACATTTCATCATATGTTTGGACAACTACATGAAATAACCATTTTTCACGTAACTTTTGACGACTACATAATGAAGTGGTGTAGCTAGATATATAGATAACCACATTAGGATCTATATTGTCTCTTTCATTCATCTCACACGAAGTTAGCTTTATCTATTCAAAATATTTCTATTACTTCTTGGGGATTGATGTCACCATATCTCTTTTCATTATTTACCAATATGACGATTTTATCATTTTCTATCCTGGTGAAATTGTTTATCAAAGCCATAGTTAACCACATCCCATTAGGATGCATTATTATAACCCCTGTATCTGTAATTTCCACAAGTGAAGAATGAATGGGTAATACGTCATTTTGACCATTGATAATAGACAATATTATTTATTTAACTTTTAAATCCCAAATGACTAGATTGGAGACAATAAACAAAGGTTTGTGTCCATTTTCATAAATTAAGTTTCCAATTTGGATTTCATAGTCATTGCACTCTCTTCATCAATGTTACCCACCAAATAAATTATCTCTTTTGGAACACCATGTAATTCTCCATAAAGGATCATTTGAAACCCCCATTTGATTCCATCAAACCAACATATTTTCTCAAGGAGCCTATGAATTCACTTGATATGAAAAATGACTTTGATATGAAACATTCAATTTTTATCTCAAGTTACAATTAAACAATATTCCTTTGATAATTCATCCACTCCAAGAATATCTGTTGTAATCTCACAGATCACATAAGGTTACCAATAATACATACTAAAACATATATACACAACAAAGACAAGAGATAAGAACAAGTAGAGAGAATACAGATTATATTAACATGAGAGGGTCAATACAATACAGAGAACTAAACTGAGTTCTCATCTGGGTCAATATCCTAATATATATGAATTACAAACAGTTACAAATAACTACCTATCAGTTCACTCAACCGACACGACCTTAGGTGGCCGACCTAATCTCTAACTAGTCGGCTGATCGACTAAGTCGGCTATCATTCAAGTCGGCTTACTGACTTGCTCCTCCAACATCTCCCCCATGAACAAAACGTTTCTTCGTCCCGAAGAAACAGGGAGGTACCCAAAATTTATTTGTCCATCTAAGTAGTCATTCTTTGTGCTTGGTCTTCATGGGCTGTGAAGTCTGATGGTTGGTCTTTTCTGTACACAGACTTCAACAATTGCTTCAGCTGTCACTGGCAGTTGATGTTGGAAACTCGTCCAACTCTGCAAAAAATTTTGTATGTCGATGGTTAGTGTAGTCAGACTAGATAAGATCGACATTTTCTTTGGTATGAAACTTCCACTATTTTTTCCATGTCAGGACCCATAAGTTGGTCCTTTTCCTTCGCTGTCTCCAGTAGTATTTTTATCTGTGGGCAGATGATGTCTACTTTTTCCAGGTTTGGAATGGCTTGTTACACCAATTGATGTGCTTCTCACTCGAGCTTCTACAGTTTATCCCTTTCAAGCACTATTTGATCTTCAATTGTGCGTCTGAGTGATTCGTTAGTGCTTTTCCTCTTCTCTAGTGCTTGGATCTCTTGTCAGGTCTTCCTGGTTCGCTGATAGACTTTCCCATAGTAAGTAGGCTAGTCTCACAGTACTTCTTCTATAATGACAGACTCCTCCATGTAATCTTACAACACCTTGTATGCTTCTGCAAAGGCTGTGTGCTACTTCATCAATAGTCGGACGGTTTATTCTTTTTGATCCTCTTCTGTGTCTTGAATTTGTGCCTGCAACGCAGACACCATGCTCTCAAATAGCTGATAAGAATTTTCTAGTGGTTTGTTGGTGTCAACCTCTGCTGGTCCTGGTACCACCATTTGTACAAGGCTTCTGCATTTGTTGAGAAACTTGACTTGTTCTTTTTCATTGTTGTCGAGCTCCTTACGTCTCTTCTGGCTCCTTGTATTTGCTTCAATTGCCAGTGTTTCTAGGATTTGTCCTAGCTCTGCATCTTTCAACTTGGTTGCATCAACCGCAGTGGTCAACCCAAGTTGACTGATGTGGACCATTATTGTCTGTTCATGATGGTCCTTCTTCTTTTTCTCCTTCTTCTTCTTGTGCTTCTTTGTTTCTACTTGTTTCGACACCTGTGTACTTGCAAGAGTTAGTTCTAGATTTTCTGTTTGTGGGGCAGCAATGATGGATGGTATTTATGGTTGGGATGGTGGGATGACTATTGCATCTGGTTGTGCCTCTGGTTGGTTGGATGCAGAGGGTCCAGAAGTGGATGCGGTTGTCGCTAATGGTTGTGGTGGAGGTGGTTCTGGTGCAGCTGGTTGAATTAAGGGTTCTAAGTCGGGAGGTGGTGGTGATGGGGTTGGTGAATGGTCGGGTGTGATTGGGTTGGTGGAAGTGTGGTTGGGTGGTGGATTTTCTATCTGAGGGGGCGAATCCAGGTCAAAGAACATTACATTATAATGTCTTGAAGTTTGTTATAACATCGTAAATTTAGGTTACACCATTGTGCAGTTTTGTAATGTTTCTCACTTATGATCCAATGTTGTGGCATAGTTAATGCTGAATCTAAAGGACCACTGCTAGATAGATACAACAACAATTCTCATGGTTCCATAAATACAACTCATAACACCAACAATGGACATGGTTCCATAAATTGAGCTCATGGTTCCATAAACAGAGCTCTTGGTTTGACCAACAATGCTCATGGTTCCACCATTAATGCTCATGGTTCCACAAATAGAGTTCATGGTTCCACCAACAATGCTCATGGTTCCACCAACAATTCTCATGGTTCCATAAACATAGCTCATGGTTCCACCAACAATGTTCATGGATCCATTAACTTTGTTTCAATTTCAACTATCAAATGTGCAGGATTTTTCCACCAAATATGTTAATGGTTTCATCAACACTAACTTTTCTCAAGGTTCCATATGCATTATTTAGGATTCCACCACCTCATGACCATATATATATATTACTCACCAAATAGTTTTGTGGTCCATAAGCAATGCTTGTGATATTCATGATCCTAAATTGCACATGGTTCCACCCGCATTGTTCATGGTTCCATCAAAATTGTCCATGGTTCCATTTACATTCTTCATGAGCAATGGTCGTGAGGTGGTGGAACCATGAGCTCTATTTATGTAACCATAAACATTGTTGGTAGAACCATGAGCACTGATCATAGAAATGTGATCTCTATTTATAGAACTATTACCATTATTGGTTGATTGAGAAGAAAATCCATTTAAGAGAGAGGAACATGGAGTTTTAAGTTTCCATATTAGAGTTTGAAATACATTCAG
Organism: Pseudotsuga menziesii; assembly: GCA_001517045.1. Taxonomy (NCBI): domain Eukaryota; kingdom Viridiplantae; phylum Streptophyta; class Pinopsida; order Pinales; family Pinaceae; genus Pseudotsuga; species Pseudotsuga menziesii. The sequence continues at coordinate 150,217 of LPNX011124939.1, forward strand.
ACATAGAGTATAGGTCATGATACTATACTATACAGAGAATTGGCTAGGAAATGCTTGTGTAAATATATGTCCAAGGGAGGCCTACTATCAATCTGGTGGTTGGATCTTGAACGAAGCTAATGGAACCATCAACATTGTTGGTGGAACCATGAGCTGTATTTATGCAACCATGGGAATCATTGGTGGAACTATGAACATTGTTGGCGGAACCATAAGAATTTTTTGTGCAACCATGAGCTATATATGGAGCCATGAACCATTATCATGCTCATGGCTCCATAAATACAGTTCATAGCTACACCAACAATACTCATGGTTCCACCATAAATGCTCATGTTTCCGTAAATATAGATCATGGTTCCACCAACAATGTTCATGGATCCATTAACTGTGTTTGAGATTCAAACTCCAACTATGCAAGATTTTTCCACCAATTATGTTCATGGTTTCATCAATACTAAATTTGTTCAAGGTTCCATTTTCATTATTCATGATTCCAACACCTCATGACCATGTATACATTACTCACCAAATGGTTCATGATCTATAAATAATGGTTATGATATTCATGGTACTTAATTGCACATGGTTCCACCCTCATTGTTCATGGTTCCATCGAAATTGTCCATGGTTCCATTTACATTTTTCATGGTTCCACCCCTAAAATGTTCATTTACCATGAATTTTGTTCAAGGTTCCTTGCATGGTTCAACCACCTTGTCACCATTACTCATGATTCCACCACTAATTCTCATGGTTCTACCATTAATTCCCATGGTTCCATCAACAATGCTCATGGTTCCATAAATAGAGCTCATGGTTCCACCAAAACTGCTCACAGTTCCATAAATAGAGCTCATGGTTCTATAAACAAAGCCCTTGATTCCATAAACAAAGCTCTTGGTTCGACCAACATTTCTCGTGGTTCAACCATTAAAGCTCATGGTTCCATAAACAGAGATCATGGTTCCACCAACAATGCTCATGGTTCTAACATTTTTTGAGATTCAACCACTAAATGTGCAAGATTCTGCCACAAAATATGTTCATGGTTTCATCAATACTAACTTTTTTCGAGTTCCCATATGCATTATTCATGATTCCACCACCTCATGACCATGTATGTGTTACTCACCAAATGGTTTGTGGTCCATAAATAATGCTTATGATATTCATGGTCCTTAAATTGCACATGGTTCCACCCGTATCGTTCATGGTTCCATCAAAATTGTGCATCGTTCCATTTACATTCTTCATGGTTCCACCCCTAAATTTCTTATTTACCATGAATTTTGTTCAAGGTTCCTTTCATGGTTCCACCACCTTGTGACCATTACTCATGATTCCACCATTAATGCTCATGGTTCCATAAATAGAGCTCATGGTTCTACCATTAATGCTCATGGTTCCATCAACAACGTTCATGGTTCCATAAATAACGCTCATAACACAAACAATGGATATGGTTCCATAAATTGAGCTCATGGATCCATAAACCATTAGAGGAAATTTGGGGTCTAAAATGGGCCTTATAAGAAAACGTGCCAAAATAAGTTTTTGTGAGTTGGAATTCAAGAACCAATAGAATTTCAATAAAATAAGTCAACCATAATGGTTGAATTGACATATTTGTCATTAAAAAAAACTACTTTTTTTGTTCGTATTTTCGACATATCTCATTGTGTTTTTACTCAAATTTCGATCGGGAGAGCTCATTGGATGCGGAATTTGATTCCGCATTCAACGAGTACCCACACTGCATACTTTTGACAGACCCCGCTACCCGAAAAACAAGAAATACCTGAAAAAATGTGATGATGATGTCATCATCACATTTTTTCAGGTATTTCTTATTTTTGGGGTAGCGGGGTCCATCAAAAGTATGCAGTGTGGG